>VWYI01024863.1:0-14108 GCA_013399455.1 Anthoscopus minutus
TTTTTTTTTTGGTCAGGATTCTCTATATGCATTGATGTAACAATCCAGTAGATACTAGCAACCAGTAACTGCCCCTTGGTTAGGCTGCATGGAAGATTCATGTATATAAAATAGTGTATTAAAGTAAACTTACAAAAGCAAAGAGCAATCATTGCAAATGTAATTTTTTCTTCCTCTTTGGGATTCTAATTTTAAAAGCATTAAAGAAGACAGCTGCTCATGCTGTGATATGCGCTAAACAGCCTGAAGGATGGAAAAAAATATATTTGTAGCTCATAATAACTATTGACCTTTCTGATATACAGTGTTCTCTGTGTTAGCTATTCTGTTCTATCAACAGTGAAGATTGAACATGACTTTTTAATAGAAAACATGGGGTTTCAAGCTGCTTTCACAAAGGTGTTTATGTATTGTTATTTTGTATTGTAGTACAAAGACTAAGTCCTGATGCCCTTTGTCTGACATCATGTTTGTCATAAAAAAGCCCCACTGTTGCTGACTGTTTTATATGAGGAATTGGCTCATAACCACTTTATGGTCGTGATAAAGGCATTGCTCCACTAGATCCAGAACACAGGTGTTGAAAATAGAATCCCCCAAATATCCCAGCAGCACAAAAGGTATTTTCTGAAGAAATAGATTCCTCAAGTGGCTATATTTTCAGGGAATTCCACTAAGACTTCAAACACTCACTTTTTGTATTCATACTGTTGTTCCTTGGCATACTCAGCCTGCTGCATAATGGCTTTTGCTGGATGTAATGTGCTCCCAAAGAGTATCTTTATGATGCTCCTTTTTTTCTCTTGAACTTTCCTACTGCTTAGTTGCTGAGTACAGACACATCCACTAGTGCAGCTTGACTTTGGCACTTGTGTATGTTTCCCTAGAGTGGGATCATCCAAACATCGACTTTGTAGCGTGAGGTAACTCAGCTGCTCTCCTTTCCCTCAGGGAAAAGCTTCACCAAAAAGCACCTCCCATTTGGCATATGAAAATCTGGAAAGAAACCTCTTTATTGTGCTTTTTAAGCCCAAGCAGGCTGGCAATGTTAAGCAACATCAGAAGGGACATTTTAATGTTTGTTGGAGGTGTTTTTATGCCATGTGCTGGGAAGGAACTTTAGTGGGCCATTATTGGCAGCTCTAAACCACAGTTATTTTCACAGCTATGTTCTGTAGTGTCAGTTAATGATTCACAAGTTACTAGGCAAGAGCAAGAAACTAGCAAGAAAGAAAAAATACCCTCAGTTCTTCTAGTGCAGGAACAAATATATTTAATGGCAACAACACCAGTATTTAATGGCAGTGTTGTGCTGAAACAAAATGCTCAGAGTTGTTTATAAGATGCTCAGTAAGGATAATGATCATTTAAGTTGTGGAAACCAGCCACATCTCAAAGGAGATTAAACATCTAGTCTTCTATTCCTTACTGGACTATAAAGCCCTTGGGGAATTCAGTGAAGTCTTTACCTTCAAAATTAGTCAGTGTCTTCTTTTTTTTTTCCTTTGTTGTTTCCTCTTTTCCCAGTTTCTTTTCTCTAAAAACATTCCTTAATAGAGGAGATGTATTTGTTTATGATACTACACTCTCCTAATATCAGGACTTCTCCCATCCATTGGGTGTGTCCTGTTTCAAACTTTTTTAGAATTGCTGCAAAGTAAATAGCAAGGAAATTATATCACCGTGCTATTTTTTGAGACTTTCACCAAACCTTGAAAATGTATGAGTGTTGCTGGCCTCATATGAAACCAAGTCAGCAGGTTGGGTCGGATTATTTATTCCATTGCTTAAAATAAATTAACCTTAGATGTAAAAGTATAGAGGGAAGTCTGAGCTTCATATGCAGGATGGTTTATGTACCACTCACTCACTTGCAAGACCATAACAGCTCTTGGAGAGTTGTTCCAGTCTATTGGACAAGTATGGGTACATTTTTGTGTTTAAATAATGGATTGAAGCCCAGTAGGCTGTAACATTTCCAAAGACTTTACAGAGTTAAAGTTTCCTACCATGATTAGTTCTGTAAATAGCAAATCTTTATTATGTTGTTTTCAAACAGACAAAAAAGCTCTGTGTCTTTCAGAGATCACTGACATACCAAAATTTGTTGTAAAATCTGTCTTCCAATGCTATACTGTAACAAAAATCTCATTCATAGTTTCATGCTGGCAATACTTTATTTATAGCTCTGTCCTGGCTCTCAACTCATTCTTTGTTTACCAGATATGTAAAGAGTTCGGTGGGATAAAGTTTACATGGGAAGTTAATTGTGTATGTTGGGAATTAATAGCCTGATAAGACATTTCTAGATGGGAATAAGAAGAAATTGAATGAGTTGCACAAGAAGGAAAGCTTTGAGGCATTAAATAAAGTAGTACTTGACTCTATCTTGGGCTGCATCCAGAGCAGCGTGGGCAGCAGGGCAGGGAGGGGATTCTGCCCCTCTTCTCTGCTCTGCTGAGACCCCACCTGCAGGGCTGCACCAGCTCTGGGGTGCCAGCACAGAAAGGACATGGACCTATATAAGAGACAGTCCAGAGAGCCACAGGATGATTAGAGGGATGGAACATCTCTCATACTAAGAAAGGCTGAGATAATTCAATTCTTCAGTCTGAAGAAGAGAAGGCTCTGGGGAGAACTTAAGAGCAGCCTTGCAGTAGCTAAAGAGAGCTACAAGAAAGCTGGAGAGGGAGTTTCTGCAAGGGTATGAAGTGACAGGACAAGGGAGTGTGGTCATAAACTGAAGGAGATTTGGTTTACATTAGATATGAGGAAAAAATCCTTTGCTATGAGAAAGGTGGACACTGTTTGCCCAAGAAGTTGTGGATGCCCCATCCCTAGGAAGTGTTCCAGGCCATGTTGGATGGGCTCTGAACAACCTGGCTAGTGGAAGGTATCCCTGTCCATGGCAGGGGGGTGGGAACTAGACAGTCTTTAAGGTCCCTTCCGATGCAAACCATTTTGTGATTCTATTATTAGTCCAGTAAATGTAGTTTAGATTACTTTGGTTCTGCAAGGATAAAAGAACATTCAAAAATGTCTCTGATAATACTTGGAAATGCCAGCCAATGAGTTTTTCATTCAGTTTCTCCTACGTAAGTAGGAGTATGGGCATAGTCAAATTAAAAAGCAAACAGGGTAAGCTCATTATATGTGTATGGATATTGTATTACAGTATAACTTTACAAAGCATGGCTTATTTCTCTGCAGATCCAGCCATTTTTGTGCCCAAACTATAGTATGCACATAGATCAGATATAAAATACATTCTCTCACTTTCTTGGCTGTTGTAACTAAATTCACTGCTACTTCACTGAGTTGTGTTTTGCCTGAATGCATAGACTTTTATCACATTAAGGAAACTTGAATACATCTGAGTTAGTCTCTTGTTCTCCCAGTGTCAAACTGGACCGTAGCCCAGTAATTACAGTGATTATAAAAACAGTTACATCTCTAGATTTAAATGTATATAGCATATTCTTTAAAAATTGTGGAAGTAATAAAATAAATATATTCCATGTCAGTGTCAAATTATTTGCAAAAAATTAAGGATTTTACGTAAGATAACCTAGGCCATACCATCAGTCATTGGATCTGGAAAATTTGGAGAGATAAGAGTAGGGAAAAAAACCAACTAATAAAAAACATTAGAAAATCTAGCTTTCAATAGAAGTCTGATAGCCTTTAAAGTTTATATGTCTTTGAATTTTTAATAGGCTTATAGGTCATGAAAAGTGAATTGTCTTCATCTTGGGGGTAGGATGACAAAAAAAGAACGGTTTATTATCTTGTCTGAAAACATTACCTAGATATAAATTCTTCATAAGAAGTAATTTTTCTTTCCATTTCTTTTGAAAGAGCTGTCCTGAATCTTCCCTTTTGAGTGATGCTTTATCCAGATTCTGGTATTATTCCCCATATGTTAAGGAAAGAATGGAACTAAGTTACCTAAAATCTGGGTCAAATGCTTGACATCTTCAGTTTTTCAGTAAACAGCAAACCAGAAATTTTATGAGTTTTACCCAGTCACCTGCAAGTACCATGAATTTCAGATCAAAATCTGGTTATTCAGGAATTCAAGTTCCTGCTAACTGGGAAAGCTTACAGCAAAAATATTGTTCCTCCTTTTAGAAACAGTATTGCTTTGGAAGAATGAATGAGCCTCTGCCACCCAAAATGTTAAATAAATAGTTCATATAGCCCTTGATTTTGCAAGATGGTGAGCACACTGGTGAGACCAAAAGAGTTCCTATAGAATTTGCTAGCTCTGTGCTCTTTAGCTGGTCTCCAGGCAGGCTGCCAGTGTCCATAAATAGGCCAAAGTGGTTCATCCAAGTAGTCCAGGAATCTTTAGCAGTTTCCTAAAACAAATTTTAACTTTCAGTGCCCGTGTTCAGCCTGCAATCAGCCTGAATCCACTTCACTTAAAATCATTCATTTGCACGATTGCTAAGTATAGTAACTTGTACTTATTGGAAATAAATTGTCTTAACTTGCAGCTTTTGAATTTTATTTGTTGGGTTAATAGTTGTGAAAACCTATATTTTAGCTTATAAAATGATCAAATTTGATCTTGGAGATACTGAGAGAGAATGATCTTGGCAAATAGTGAGTCGCTTACCTGATTAAAGGCAGTTAAGTACTCAAGGTTAAATTTTCTTATTCTTTTAATGCCTGGTTACAGACAATAAACTGCACAGAAGAAATAGAAACATTTAACAACTGCATCTAGTCCAACTGAAAATGATAGATTTATATTACTTTATTATTCATCTGAACAGAATGATTTCCTATGCAAAGATTTATAAGACTTTAAGAAAACATGAGAAGAGGTTTAAAAGTGTAGAAGATAACAGGAAAAGAGCTCCCTTTTTCTTACTGTTTTGTATGTTCTCTTTTTTGTTTCTCTTTTAAGAGCTGGCTGTATAGTTGGTGTTTGAGAATGTCCTTTTAAAAATGTATGGACACATGTTTTCAAGGAACTGAAATGAAAGCCAGGTGAAAGCTTCCTAAAATGATACAAAATCCAGAAAATCCTTTATGTTAAACCATAAGGTATTTTTTTTTCATCAATCTCCTCAAATTCCTTGTTGGTGTTTGTTTTCCCCTCTACAACTTCCTGTCTTCCTAAGAAGGAGAAGCCTATCTTTTCTCTGTTTGGCATGCAAAAATCCATTTTTCTCCTCTCAATTGTCTTTAATGCATGTCAAAAAAAAACCCCAGAAGCTGGTGAACATTATTCAGCCTACTGTGGCAGATTTTTGTCATTTAAGACATAAATCAAATGTAGATTTTTTTTTTCCTTGGGGACAAATTGTTTATCTGAATTTGAATATGCTTGTGAATCACTCATAGGGACAGTACTTGTACTATTGCTGTGTAAGACCAATTATTTGCATTGGTTTACATTGTTTTGCTCTATAGCATTAAAGTAGCCAGACTACACACAGGTGTACAGTACCTCTGCAGATCCCTGCAGGATTAGAGCCATGGACCTCAGTCCTCCAGACAGCTATGGACATGCTTATGTCCCATCAGAAGAATCAGAACTCTTACTGCATGTCAAGTTAAACTATGCATGACTGGTTTGTGGGGTCTGGGACCAAGATTATTCCCAAAGCAAAGCCCATTGAAGGATCAGAGACATAGGGTTTGTTCACAAAGAAATGCTTAGAACCACAGAATGACAGAATATTCTGAATTGGAAAGGACCCACAAGCATTGTCAAGTCCAAAGCCTTAGTGAATGGCCCATACAGGGAACAAACCCACAACCTTGGCACTTCTAGCACCGTGCTCTGACCAACAGAGCTAATCTCAGAGAGTTAAGAAGATAACAAAATAGTTTTGTGAGTTGGCTATTGTTTCATAATACTTTTCCATTTGCCTCTGCAGCTCTTACTTAAACTTTTTAATATTTGTGACACTTCCATATGTGTACAGTGGATTGCAGTTTCATTCCCTTTGAAATGGAAAATGCATTCCTTGTGTCTAGAAATCTCATCCTGCATTATCAGCTTTGGGAGTGGAAAGAGAAGAGGTTTATTCCTTTAGTAGTATCTGCTGACGATGTTTAAGGGCACACAAAGGCAAGTGCTTTCCCAATAGAGTACACAATTACCTGCTTTGCAAAAACAACCCAGACTTATATTTTGTACTTCTAAGTCCAACAGTGCAAAATACTTTAATTCACATGCAGTAAGTACTGACTTTTATCACATAATTAGCATTCTAAACTCACAGTTTCAGAAGTTTATAACTCAACATTAGGTTTAAACTCAGTAAATTCAAGCCAGAAGCCTTATTTTTCAGTGTAAAAATACACCTTTTGTTTCTACAGTATCAAGCCAAGTGGACCTTGGTTTTTTTCAGGCTTTTTAAAAGGCTTTACATTATATGTTTTTTTAAAATCAAAAATTAATTGCTAGAGTTTTATTCTGATATTCCTCAGATTGCAAGTCTTCTTTGACATAACTGAAAAAAATTGAAAAGGTTCAGTGATAGGCATTTAAAAACAACTCCTGAGAACTCATAATGGACGGTATTCCATATATTCCTGTGCAAATCTCACTGACATCGCCAGATCTGTTCTGTACACATCCTATTTTTAAAATCCTGCATGCATAATCACCATCAACATTGTTACAGTATCTACCATAGGTGGGTGCAACTCTGAATGCAGATTTGCACTATCAGCCCTAACAGTTCTCTCTTGAGAGAGATTCAAAATGCTGTTCATAGGCTGTTCTGGACTTTTAGGTAACTAATCCCATCTCCCACGTACACTCTCAGATACTTTTTGTTAAAGAAAATCAAACACTTCAGAATACATATTTATATGACACTGTTCCAGTCTGCTGGATAAAATATGTGCATTTTATAACATTCACTTACAGAGATGTATAGGTTTGTAGATAGTATAATAACAGCAAAATTATGTTAATCTTATGATATATGATTAAATTAGCCCAAAATATATCAATGCCAAGTATATTTTACTTAATATCAGTTGTTATCCATTCTTTCATTTAACTGTGTATGAAAGAGAAATTTTAATTTCCATTTTTTCAGAATGGTACATATGTATTACAGCCTGACCTTTTTTTGGGTATAAGATATGTTTAATTAACATTATTTCTGTATGTTTAGGTAATTACCATTAGAACACAGGAGGATATATTGCTCATACTGCCTGTGCTAGGGTATAATGTGCCGGACTACAACAACTATAGTTGTTAAGCCAATTTTAGCATTTCTTCACACAGCAGGAAGCACCCATGCTGTGGTTTCTTAATGTACTCTTTAACTACTGCACTGTACTGTACAATAAAAATAATAATTAATTATAATCCTCATCTTACCAGTACTGCTGCTATCTGGGTGACTTTGGCTGCTGTTTCAGGGTTTCACTGTCCCACACCCTGAAACATATCTTTCTCTTCAGAGTTTTATTTCTTATGTGATATTGCAGAACAGAGCTGAATTTTTTGAGGACAGGTTTGTTGCATGGATTGTGATGGCTTCACATTTGTTCAGGTCTCCAAGGACCCGCACCAATAAATGTGAAAGAGACAACAGCAGAATGGCATACTTTCCCATTTCCACCAGGATGAAAAAAAATACTCTAAATTAAGTCTAACCTTAAATGTATAATCTGTCCTTGGGAGAAAAAAAAAAAAGGATATAGCATCTTCAAGCTCTTGGCATCCCTTACGAGAAAAAATTGGTTCTAAGGGTCTCTGATCTTGTGTTTTAGTAAAATAGAACTGCACGGCTGACTGACAGTTCTGATCTAAAGCATTTACGTTTAAGTTTTGATCTCTCTGCTTTTGATTAAAACTAATGAGCTCATTTAATTCAAAATGGGAATCTCTGATAAGAGAAATAAGGTTGATGTGATTGGATTAGAGGGGCAAATTAAACTCTTAGAGCAGAAGTTTGTGCTTATACAGTGTATTAAAAAGCTGTTGGCGTATTATGGTGTGTTAGATGATGAGAAAAATTTCATAGTAATTCATATTTAATCAGAAGAAATGAAAGTACTAAATATAACATGGCTCTGCTTTTCCCTCGAGTGATAAAGAGCTGTACATTTAAAATGACATCGAATTCATGCTCTCTAAAACAAAAAAAATCTTAAGAGACACACTAAAGAAAGGGGCACTGTTGTCAGTTACCACAATAGAGCTGAAATATCACAAACACAAGACAAGCTGACCACATTAAATCAAGGACAATTCAAAATAATCCTTAGCTTACAAAGAAGTTTTTGCATTTCTGTTGACCGGATAACAAATGGATTTTAAATACTTAAACACTTCCTACTAGTAGTTTGTATGGTTCTCCTAAACAAAAGTACAATTTCAAAATATTTTTATTGCTCAGTGAAATTGGTATTTCTTTTATCTCCAGTAATGTCTGTTTATTGTAAGCTGTCCCAGAATTTTCTCATTAACAGTATTTTGGGGGTAAGTTGATTATCAGAGCTAAAAAATAGGAATCATAAAGATTATATAAAGAATACCTCAGTGCTGATGCTATTTTATCATGGTTTATACTAAGAGTCTTAAGTATTTTAAGTTAAGGGAGGGAGAAGTGCAGATGAGAGCTATACTTGGTTGTGAGCAAGTCATATCCCTTCAGTTGGACTAAAAAGAAGTTTCATTAATGATTAATTAATTGGTATATGATGAAAATAATAATAATGTGTGTCATTTACTTGACAATTCTTGCCTTCAGGTTGTTTAATGCTTTATTGCTAATAAAGGCCCTAATTTCCCCACAGTCATGTGGAAACTAAGGAACACAAATCCAGCAGTGACCCAGGTATCACTGCAGGGAGTGAGATGAAGGAATAAAAATCTGCAGAACTTGCAGCCTATTTCAGGAGAGAATTGCTACCTAAGTGAGATTTTGCCCCTTACAAAATACTGATGAACAGTTTTTAATACAATCATAAAATCTAGCGACATACCCTCCAACTCCAGTCATAACTAAATTGTGCAAGAAAGAGTTAACGAGACAAATCTCTGTTAAAAATTCTATGGGGAAAAATAACTTGAAAATGAGACATACTGAGTATATGTATATTTTTGTAATTTCTTTTTTGCTAAATAAACATTTTCTAAATGAGGTAAATTGATTACAACACTCTTAGCATCCATCAGTCATTTATTTTTAGTGAGTTCAAGGATTGCACCTGAAAAATAGCTTAGAGGGAATGTATAAAATCTAAATTACGTGTATATGTATTTTTTCTATTCCCTAGTGGAATCTACAAACCCCAGTTTGCTAACCACTGACAACACTCTAGAGCGCTCTTTTTTCATCCGAATGAAATCTACACTGACCAAGCGCGGCGTGCACATCAAATCATCAGGATATAAGGTAAGGGTTGCACTGTAGCATGAAATATTGGCATCATGAAATTATGTTCATTCATGTTCCAGGAACACCTCAATAGACAGAGAGAGGAGCTATTTTACATTTGCATATGGCTCATTCCTTTTGTTAAAGAATCATTAATACATATTTCCAGCCTGAGGTTTGGCTTTTGTACTGCACTTCCATTAAATTGATCGTTATTATGATCAATGTTGATGATAACACCATGATAGCCTTCAAAAGAGCAACACTTCCAAAGTAAAGGTATCTTTTACCAAAGAAGGTGAGTCAGAGTAACATCACTTTTCCCACAGTGGAAAATTACTGCTCATTCTGTTAGACTGTTAGTCATCTTTGGGTTATGTCTTTCCCAGAGAGGTAGGATTTCTCTATGCAGGCAGCATGCTATTTCATTTTGCTGCTGTTCCAGCTGTAGGAAACAACAAGCCACAATGAGTACTTTTCCACCATTTTTCTTTCATTGTCTGTCTGAGGGGCATCTGCTGCTGGGGATCATATTTGCTGGATTTCTTTTAGGATATCAAAGTCTCTTGTTCCTTATCAGCAGTAATCTCATTTTTCTTCAGTCGTATATCGCTCATAGCGCCTGTAGCTATCACTGGCTTTGCAGTATACTAAAACTAGAAGGAATAGCACATTTTTAACATTGTCAACTTGAGGAATGAAATATGTCATCCATTAAGTTTTATACAAGATAAGAGAGTGGTACACGAAAGTAAGTCTGAGACTATGTGGGTATTTAAAGAAGTTGCTTGTCAATGTTCATTTAAAAGCTTTCACAACCATTTTGTTTCAGTGTTTAGAGGAGGATTTAGAGAAGTTTTAAATTAAAATTCTCCAACTCACTTTTCCCAAAAAATTCTCAAGAACTTGGCATTGTGGTAGCTACCTGAGAAGTCAAACTCTAGCAGAAATATCTTTTTTGCAAGCAAGTGACTAGAAGTCAAACTCTAGCAGAAATATCTTTTTTGCAAGCAAGTGACTAGAAGTCCTTCTCTTGGATGGTTTAATCAAGATGATTAAAGTTGTTGCTGCTATAAATTTTTAGTCCAAAGCAGTGGTTGTTTAAGGCATCACAAGTTTTGATCTGTTTCCTGTTTAATTGTCAGCACCTGAAAGAATGCACTGAGCTCATGCTTGCAAGTCTGGGGAGGTATCAAGACCAGGAAGTTTACTTACACTGAAGTGTCTTAGGAAAAAGGAGAATGAATGAAATTAATTAATTAATTAATTAAGTCATTAATTGGCACAGCATGGAGTCATAGAACATTCTGGGTTGGAAGGGATCTTAAAGATCATCTAGTTCAAACCTCTCTCACATGAGCAGGGACACCTCCCGCCAGACCAGGTTGCTCACAGCCCCACTGACCTGGCCCTGAACAATTCCAGGAATGAGATATACACCACTTCTCTGGAAAATCAGTTCCAGTGTCTCATCTCCCACTCAGGAAAGAATTTCTTCCTCATATCTAATGTAAACCTACCATCTTTCGGTTCCGGGCTGAACAACCCCAATTCTTTCAGCCTTTCTACCAACCACATAGGAAAGACATTCCATCCCTCTAAATATTTTCATGGCTCTGCTCTGGTCTATGCCCTTGCTGTTTTGGGCACCCCAGAGCTGGATGCAGCACTCCAGCTGGAGGTCTCACCAGAATGGAGTAGAGAGAGATAGAGTGGTCACTCCTTGGCTCTGCTGGCCACACTTCTTTGGATGCAGCCCAGGACATATTTGGCTCTCTGGACTGCGAGCACACCTTGCCAGGTCTTACCCAGCCTCTCATCCCCCAGCATCCCAAAATCCTTCTCAGGGCTGCTCTCAATCCATTCCACATCCAGTCTGTGTTCATGCTTGGGACCTTGCACTTGTCCCTGCTGATCTTCAGGAAGCCCACACAAGCCCCTCTCTCAAGCCTGTCAGGTGTCTCACTTCCCCCCAGAGTGCAAACAGCATATTGATTTTTCAGGTCACTGAAGTTAAACTAATTCTCATGATTAAGCATAGTCTACCCAGGCTTGTACAAAGTTAGACTGATAGAGAACTTGCATTTCTGGATATTTTTGATGCAATAATAATGGGTAAACATAGGGAATTTGTCTATGGATTCTGTAGTCTCACTTTTTTTGCCAGACATAGGTAGGAACATAAGGAAGATGTATGCATGACTCTGTCATTCTTTCTCTTGGACTCCTTACAGTCTAATTTTAGTCCAACTTCATAATAGGGCATATAAGCTGGCTTCACAAGGTGGCATTCTTACTCATTACAATACAATTTTTGAAATTCACAGTAGACCCTTGGCTTAAAAAGACATGGTAATGTCTATCATATAAATACAATTTAATTTGTCTTAGAATTTGCCTCATGGAAGCATTTAAAACCATAACTGAGATGCCACAAGTACAGCAAAATTAATTTGAAAAATCAGATACCATTTTTTATCCAGTTCTTCCTGAACAAAATTAATGGATAAAAAGAAAGAAGTATGATAGCCAACAAAACTGCCTGTAAATAAAACAATGAGGTTTTTCCAAATTGTTTCATGAGACAAGTCAACTTGAGTAAAATTGCATAAGCATAAGCCCTAAGCAGGTGTAAAAATAGATATGCAGTTCTTCTGCTTTTTGATGTTTTTAAGGATTTTGTAACTGGCAATGTTTGGCTGAATTCAGCTGTGTCCAGAAATATGAATTGCACTCTGACAGTTTTTCAAAAGCATGATTATTGGCACTCTGTGTTCGAAGGAAGGATCATTATCCACAGCCACAGCGAGCCCCAGAAAAATAGTACATTCATTTTAGCCAAGTTGGATCAAGTGAATATCTTTTCAATTGAGTTTTGAGAACTGCCATGTTTAAACATTCTTGTCAGTTGGTGTATTAGACAAGCATAATAAAACTCAACCACTGTAGTAAATGTCACTTTTAGGAATCTTAGTCATTTATTTCTAAAAGTCCGGTACTAGAACAAGCTTAAGGCCTCTTGAATTCATTAAGATATGTATTTTATCAAAATTAAGAAAAATTCATGAGACTTGTGGATGTACATCTATAAGAAATTTTCACCAGGGAAGAATAGGTGCATAATATTAACAAAGATCGTGGGAAAAGCTGGCTAAGTTCTGCATCAGAGCTCCCTGGAAGTACTTCAGCTCTTCCTCAGGAAACCCTGTGCCAGCTGGAATCATGGGCAGCAGAGTTCCTGCAGGAAATCCTGGTGGAGCAGGCTGACTAAGGAGCCACTGTCTCACACCTTCGGGTTACAACAGAGCACTGAATTTTCCATCTGAAAAGTGCAAGGGCTGTTGGCTAACACCTTCCCTTGAGCTCTTTTAAGGGGATTTGGGGTAATCCCCCTGAATCAGCACATATTCACTGGGAGCAGTGTGCTAGGAACTTGTCTGTGTTATGAGTGAGATTTTAGCACCCTCAAAGGTATTCAGCTCCCTGTGGATTCAGTCCTCCAGCAATGACAAAATTTTTTCTTTGTTGTGAAGTAGTTGTGTCTTGATCCAAACTCTTGCTGAGCTCAGAACCACATCATCATTTTGCCTTGCTTGGAGGACTGCTGGTGAATGTTTCCTGTAGACAGCAAATGATTGAGGTGGTTCACAGAATGCTTAGTCAATTTTCAGAATGAGTGGTCCCTGCCTTAGGAAAATCACATAAAAGTGAAAACAGTCCAGGGATGAAATTGATTAATCATTCAAGTTGATCTAGTCAAAACTAATTTTCTATCAAAAGAAATGCTGAAACAAAAAGCAGCCTGATAAATTTACACATATGTATGCCTCAAGGAAACCCTGCTCTAGACAATTCTGACATGAGATAAACCTGTTTATAGCCCCTTGCTGGACTGATATAACTAGTTCTGAATTACATGTAAAGATTGAGGTAATGGCCTTTTTCCATGAATTATGTTACCTTAAAAGTGTAAGTGAAAAAGTGATTACATGATTAATCCTTCCTCTCTCTTTCCCTTTCATTGTTCCCTAGCAATCTCCTTGAATTAGAATTTCCCGTTCTTAATGCTCTTAGGCTCAGAGGCTTGCAGGAAAAGAGTGTGCATGCAGTAAACTCTAGGGAGTTATTAATTTTTCAGTTAATAAATTTAAAATCTTTTAAAACAGTGAAATAAAATTTAGTCAACTGATAAAACACATGCAAAACAAATAAAAAGAAAAAATTATAATTCCATTCACTGCAAAACTCAGAATGTATTACCATTGCAGCTGTTGTCTGAGATACATGCTGGAGACTTACTGTTTGTTCTCCACTGAAAATATATCTTCCTTTATTTTCAATATTTATTTTTTCATCAGTGAAAGGTGGTTTTGTATTGAATTTTGATTTTATCTTCGTTTTACCTCCTTTTCTATTTGTTTTCCTCCCTTTGAGGGTCTCAGTTCCGTCCACTTAAAAGTTTTCCCAACTTCAATTTTTCTACTGTCTGACTTAATCATTTGTTAAAGCTAATTTTAATTCAGAATTACATTTTTCAGGTCCAATAATAGATTTTCTACTCCTTTACATTATCCTATTATTGTTTTGTCATGCCCACTTGCCTGTCAGATTGTGCTGGAATTTTCCTTTTTCGAACTTTCATGACCTGATACTGTTCTCTTGAACAAAGCTTAACTAATGGGATCAAGTAGTCAAAGCATCAAACAGCATCAGTCTGTAGTTGCCAGCTGTTTATAGCTC
>VWYI01024868.1:0-23805 GCA_013399455.1 Anthoscopus minutus
CACTGTAACATCACCCTAGGACAGTTAGCCACATTCTCCATAGATTTTTATTGATTGAATCAGATATAGATAAAATGCAGAGAGCCAAATACATTCTTTATGTAAAATATGGGAGTCAATAATAAAATAGCAAAACAGCATCTAATTCACAACTGCAGTATTTTTATTATTTTCACCTATTATATACACCTGAAAATATGTTTTCAAAAGATATTGGTGATACTTGGTTGAATGAAAATTACTTTTTTGGTGGTGGTGGTGGTGTGCAGGTAGGTAATTTTTCTCAACCAAGTAACTGAACTAAAAACAAAACAGAACAAAATACAACAAATTAAATGTGTCTAAGATGTCTTTGTAGATCACTATATTACTCAGCATATTTAGTATATCTTAATAGACCCTGAATTTTAAGGACAGGCGTATACCCATACCAAGATTTATCCTCATCTGCAGCCATGAATATATAACCAGCAAATTTTCAAGAAAATCCAGTATGGTCCTTTTTAGTTATTTTTGGGGTAGGTAGCAAAATATTATAAAATGTGTCCTTCTTCACAATTTAGACTGGATATATAATTTTGTACCGTATCACTGTTCCTATAGAGCATATTCTCTATGCTCTCTCCTTATTTTATAAGGAACTACGTTTCCTTATAAAAACAAAGCCTGTAGTAATCAAAGAAATGTTAATGGTCAGTTTCTCCTCACTGATTTCTTGATCTGCATATTTATACCTGTATTTGCATCACCTCAGGTATTTGTTAATTCTGATGAAAGAAAAAAAAATCTCTCAAGAATCTCTCTCCTTTGTACACCATGAAATCACTGAAAAGTTATTCCTCTCATTAATGGCAATTAAAAAAAAAAAATTCAAGGGTCCTCATGTTTCCATAGAGTGAAAATATAGATCTAACATAAATGTCACATGTGAAGAGGGAACAATGTTAAGAAAACAAAGCTTTTGGTGTGTAAAGCCACATTTTACATTCTGCTGTAATGATTTAATCAAACTTGGCTTGCTTGAAAAGAAAAAGAATGTGTGATGAAATTCTAGATCTTTTACTGAAAAGTGATTTAGCCAGAAAAGAGTTTTGAAAGGCACAGACAGAAATCAGAAGCAGTCACTCCCACTGACTTACAGCTTCACTTTTAAAGCACTACTTGCATCGTTCAGGTGAGCTGTGGTTTGAGGAAAGTTGAGGGTTCAAGTTCTTGTGTACAAATGTCTACAAGGCATGAGATAATTGATAAAATAGAGCCCAAGTTCAAATTCAATCCTCTCTTTTCTGAGAATTGGTGAGCTTTCAGCAGTTTGCTTTCTTCCAGCTCAGCAAGCATGTTTACTAATATATGTTGATAAATAAATATAAGAAATATAGACTTTTTAAAGCAGAAATACTGCTAGTTATGTTAATTATGTGGTTGTTTAGAGAGGTGAAAAATATTCTTTTGAATGCTGTTATTTTTCATTTTATCTTGCAATGATTGTCTGGTTTGACATATTTCTAAATGAAGGCTATTTTGTTTTCTTAAGAAAAAACAGCCAAAAGTTTCCTTAATCAATCTGATATAATATCCAGAATCAACAATTCAGCATGTGAACTTCTCACTTACTGGAGCTACAACACACCAGCTGAATGATGTCAATGTGTTTGTGGGCTCAAAAAGAATGGGTTTTGCATAGAATGATTTTTTTCAAATGTAGACTGATGTACTGTTCACCTTGGATTAAAAAAATAAAAAGAACAAAACACTCTATATCTGGTTTTTTCATTAATGGAAACTTCTTTTGCTCCCGGTCCTTTGATATGGAAAATCTTTTACATTTTCTCAAGATTTTAATGCCTGCCTGTCTAGAAATGGATGAAAACTTAAAACAGAGTACTTGTAGAATATAAGTCTCAATAAACCTATTTGGGTATTGGGTGGATATTTGCATACTATGCACTCAATACAGATTCACAGATCACATCTTCAACATCAATAGCTTATATCCTTTTTGTATCCTTGTTTTAATGGACAAGGAAATTCTTTTAAACAACTTTGTTCTCTTATTTTTCCAGCTAATTCAAAACATCAGCGCAGTGGATCGAGATGACTCAGCAGAAGTTCACCATTTTTATTTCTCATTGGCTCAGGAGGACTCAAACAGCTCACAGTTTACTGTCAAGGACAATCAAGGTAGCGTCAGTCTTGCAGCTATTTAAGACCCTCCTAATGGAAGATCCACGCTTCCAGCAGGTTCTTAAGCTTTTAAAAATAGAAATTCCATTAAAACAGAAATTTTCATTTTAAGAATTAGACATGTCCTGAGGTCCATTTCAAAACAATAATTCAATGATATCAAAGAGTTTATTTTCCTTTTCAAGTGAATAACTTAAACAGCAAAAGGCAGTTTTATTTAAAGGAAAGAAAAACAGCTAAGATGAAAAATACACCAGTATTCCTTAAAAATTATTTTCTTAATGTTGAATACAGTGGTCAATTCCAACATTCCTGTTAAAATTATTTGCCAAAAAAATAAGATCATTAGAAAGATTGATACAAATACAGGACTGTTATTTCATTAATTGAGCAAGACCAACATTATAAAAACAGGTAACTAAGAATGCAATCTTATTTCATAATATATAATACCAAGCAAAACCAGACTGAGATGAAAATATAGGTGTGATATCTCATGGAATTTCAAGGAGGTAACCATTTAGAGTCAGTCTGCTGAGACTACAAAGAAAAGCTTCTTCAGACCAAGCTAAAGTACACATTGTCCTTATTGACCATGCTAATTATTTGAATGTTCTGGCTAAGGGAACAAATCAATGAAAATAAGTTTTGGAAAGTTCCAAATATGTTAAATGGCAAACTGCTTCTCAATTATCTTCAAAGTTAGCCAATGTATCAATAAGAATTTCAATTCCCATCTTAATTAACCTCTCACTCCCTTCCAGGAAGAGAGAAGTCATTATATTAAGGTTGAATTGTGCACAAGCCATGCGCCTTTCCCACCTTTTCTCTTTCTGCCCAAAACCCAAGCAGACCTTCACACAAAGCAACCCATTCTGTTCTTTTTGGTGGCTCCTAATGGGAAAAGCAAAACTTTTTGAAATATGATGTAATCAGATTTCAATCTGTCCCTTTCTGCCATATTTAATAGAAATGGCTGGTTGAATTGTGATAGCCCTAGGGAAGAGGAAAAGAGACTGTAGATCTGCAGTATTTTATCTCAGAATTACTTTCTGAACTATGACAGAAACCTAGAACAACTTATATGTGAGGAAGTTAGCTTCCATGGAATGTTTGTATAGATGTATTGTACAAATAATAGTAGAACCCCTTTTTTTTTCCCCCTACTCCTACATATGCACACATGAAGTCTTTCAGTCTGCCATGAGAAAAAATTCTGACATGTTAGTGTTTCTAGATTATTTTTTCTTCTTTTCATTACACATGCCTGTAGACAGAACTATTTTGTTTTGCAGCAAGCTAAGTTACTTGTTTGAATAGATTGATATACAGCAGGACCTGAATTTAAGCTGTTTGCTGTGTTTTTTACAGAACAGATTTCTAAATACTAATAGTTAAATGCAAAGCAAAGTAAAAGCGTCTAAATCTTTTTTCTATTTTAAGTGGTAGAAGTCCAGCAGCTCCAGTTTTTGTGCCAGGGAGAGAAATAAGAGACTATTTTAGTGGACTTTTTTCTTGCTTTCTCTTCTTTCCTTTGCCACCTGTTTCCACTATGCGCTGCCAGACACACTGTTTAACCTTTTTGATTGGAAAACTGTCTATATTTTATCTGTGAACTTCTGACTCAGTAACAGCTGGATAAATGGAACCATTTTAAGAACCAATTAATTAGTCTGAGTCAGGTGTTTCTGACTGAAAAAGATGTCAATTTCTTTACGTCTGAACATTAAAATCAGAGCTCCTTGGTCAAATATTATTATTGCCCCTGGAGCACATATATAAAAAATAAAAGCAATTTATTCACGATTGACAAAATATTCACGAAATGTCAGTGCCTGCTTTTACTTTTTAAACTTTCTCAATATGTAGCTTTGCAGAGTACTGTTGCTTTTAAACAGGTCAGATTCCGCTGAATATTATTGTTGTGGTTACAAAAGGTATAAATGCCTATCGTCATAATAATTTATCTTCTAGATAACACAGCTGGAATTTTCACAGGAAAAAGTGGCTTCAGGAGGAAAGAGCAGGTTTTTTTCTACTTGCCAATCTTAATTCAGGATAATGGAACCCCACCACTGACGAGCACAAATACTCTCACTGTCACTGTCTGCGACTGTGACACTGAAGTTAACCCCTTCTACTGTCGATATGAAGCTTTCATATATTCCTTGGGTCTCAGCACAGAGGCTTTAGTTGCTGTTCTGGCTTGCATATTAATATTCCTAGGTAAGTACAAGCAAGAAAAATGACTTTGTTTCCTTTTAAAGAGGGGTTGTTTAAGTAAAAAAGATGGACCCTTGACTTGAAGACTGGAAGTACTGGGCCATTGGGAAAAATTGAAATAAGACAAATTTTTAAATTCTTTCCTGTTTTCTTAACTATAATTTCTCCCTTCCTCTCCCCAGTTTTCAGTAAAATTTGAATTCTATCACAATTTCCTAAAAGTTGGGTGTAGTTCAGTCATAGTTATGTTCCTCTTTATTTTCCTGGCATTGCAATAAAAAAGATTTCAGAGCCCAAAGTCTGTATTGATCACAAATAAAGCTGAAGATAACATTACACAAAAAAATTTGCTAGAGTAGGAATATATTAAAAGAAGTAGCACTCTATTCATTCTGCCTTAGGAATGGCAAATGTAGAAGTGAGATCAATTATGAATGATAAGAGAAAAAGAGAATCTGACATCAGTCAGAAAACTCCAGACAAAGGGATTTTCTCTGCCAATTCAGGTTACATCTTTAGACAACATTTCCTCCAAATGTTAGACATCTCCTTTTTCCTCTCAGGAGACACCAACTTAACCTCCAATACATCTGGGAATTTGTGGATGTGAAAACTGGGATTGAGAGTGGTTCAAACGCACAAGGGTTTTTCCAGTAACTCGATAAAGGGTCATGCACAGCTGGTAAACAGCACTCAAAACCAAACCAACAACTCAAGGCTGGCCTTTCTAGACATCAGCCATTTCTTGACTCAATAGCAAAGCCCAGGGATGCACTAGTGTCCCTACATCCATGTCATGGTTTCCAGTTGAGGACATGGCAACATACAATGAATTTCTTTTTTTCTAGGCTTTCCTGCGCTTCCAGAGTTGTCTTACTTAAATCTCAGCTTAGATATCTGCCTTATGACTTTTAGTCAGCTTAAGTTTACAGGTCAGTGTGCATTTCAAGTTTTGTTTGATGGTTGTCAAGGTATCTGAATAGGTTCACTTTGCGTTGTTAACTTCAGGGACTAAGGATCAGGCAAACTGTATCACTGCATTATCCAGGCCATTAGGGGAATTATTCATCAATGATTTCTTGGGCTCTTGCAGAAAGGTTCTCTCTCCAGGTGGAATAAAACCATGGCATCTACTGGGCCTATTCATATCACAAAAGTTAAAGCAGGGATATAGATAAATATATTAGTCCGAAAGAAGATAAAAACTAATTAAAACACTCTTTACAAACACACATATTTTAAATTCCTTAATTCTTTGAATGTCTTTTTGTAGCTATTTAAAACTAAAAAATAAAATCTTCTGTATATAATGAATTTGCCATTTATCTCTGAAAACTATACGAAAATTTTCAAGTATGAATTATAACATCAAAAGAGTTCACCAGACAAAATGTTTAGAAAGTTAAAACCATCTGTCTTGTGAATACATAGTAGAAATTCTTGTTTTCAGTGTTTTCAAGTCTTATGTTGGTATCTTATTGTAAAGAGATAAAAAAATGACTACTTCAGTTTCCCCATAAGTAAAATAAAATGCTGTAATTCTTGGTAGTTGCATAATTTTATGTCCTGAGTAAAAAAACTACAGTCCATAAAATACTTAAGAAGAACTGCATCAAGGTATAGTTAAAACTGAAAGAATTAACCTCTCTGAAAGTCACAGAGTAATTCAGAGAGATTGTTCAGTTAAAATTAAATTATGTAGGATTAAAAAATAATGCTTTAAGAGAAAAATTAAAAAACTTTTCACATATGAAAGAAACAAGATCATCTGATCCATAGCCTTGACAGTAAAATGACACGGAATTTAATGAGTCTTCAAATTTGCAAACCAGCACAACAGAAATAGTTGAACACCATTCTGCACAGTCTGTAGAACTGAATGGTTCAGTCAGGTACGGATATCTTGCTCATTTTCCCATTTTTCATTTGATCTTGATGGGGCTTTTATCAGGGAGCCTGATAAAGAATTTAAATTCTGAATGTGAAATGGATATATTATGTGATAAAAAAAGCACTTTCAAAAAGCATAACCTGTGTTTCCATTAGTTTCAAACTTGCATCTACCAAAAGAACTGCTCCATTTAATTCGCCTTTTTTATAAGTCCCTTTGTAGCCATTTTCCCAACATACCCATTGCTCATCTCAAAACCATAAAATCCATAAAAATTACAGCTCTATAAATTTGCCAGGATAGCTTCACTTTGCAACAGCACTGATACTAAGATAAGAAGCAATTTGTTTAATCTTTCCAAGCACATTCAAAGCCTCTAGTTCTGTTTAATTTTTCTCTGGTCCCTTCTCTTTTCTTTTTATTTTGTCAGTGTTCTTTTTGGCAATTGTAGCCATAAGGCAGCAGCAGCAGAAGAAGCCTCCCTTTTCAAACCAGATGGAAGAATTCAGAGAGAACGTTGTCAGTTATGATGATGAAGGAGGGGGCGAGCAGGACACAGAAGCCTTTGATATTTCAGCACTGAGGACGCGCGCTGTCATGCGCACACACAAACCTCGGAAGAAGGTGGCCTCTGAAATCCAGAGCCTCTACAGACAGTCTCTGCAGGTTGGCCCTGACAGTGCAATCTTCAGGCAATTCATTTCAGAAAAGCTCGAAGAAGCAAACACAGATTCTAGCGTGCCTCCCTATGACTCACTTCAGACCTATGCATTTGAGGGGACTGGCTCCTTGGCAGGATCCCTCAGCTCATTGTGTTCAAACGCTTCCGACATGGATCAGAGCTATGACTACCTTGCAGACTGGGGACCTCACTTTACGAAGCTTGCAGGCATGTACTCTTCCCATAGAACTGTGGGGGATTAGGTGCTCTTTGATTTTTTTTTTCTTTTGTTTTTCTAAGTCTCAGCAACCAAACGCAACTGTGGATTTTTAAAAAGGAGTTCATCCCACATTAACACGTGAGAAATAATAGCCAAGGGTTTTAATATGGTAAGTTTAGGATGTGGAAACCTCTTGAAAGGATAAAACACACCAGAGGTGTTACCACAGGAAGGGATTGAAATTTGAAAATTTTGTGGTAATATAAGTGCTTAAATGCAAACTGTGTTGCTTTGGATATCTAGATCCTCTTCTGGAAACTGAAAATTTGGATCTTGCTTGTACAAAAGGAGGAGTAGAAGCCATAAATGGATATTGTAAACATTCTGTCATCCATAAGCTTTAAACAGTTTCCAAAGCTGACACACTTTTGCTGTTGCAGTTGAATACATACATTAACCAAAGTTAAACATGCATATTTGTATAATGCTGTATAAATATAATTGTGTGAAAATGTAGACTCTAGATATTCTAATATCATTTTCAGAAGTGCTCACAAAGTCATCTATTTATTATTCTTAGGATGATAAAACTAAAACAAATGTATTTTCCTATCAGTATAAGAGTAAAAACCCATTACAACATCAGCAAGTATTTGCTGCCATTTTAGTTTTTACTGAAGCTATTGGAAAATGTGTAAACCAATACTTAATTTGGCAAATAAGATAGGAAAAGAATCAATATTTAACTTAAATACTGCAATTGACCACAATATATATTACTACACATAGAATAAAATGCTGCCCAAATACCAGCATTTTTCCTTTTATTAAGAGTTTAAAGGATGATAGATTTACCAGCATAGATTTATTTTTTTATTATGGAAAATAAAATTAGCTGCAGTAGTCAGTTTTATTATAACAATATTAAGAATCTGTAAAATGCTAAATGGATGGTTATAAAACTTTATGTATGACATCAGATAATAAGATAATAAAATGCTTTAAATGTTAATCCACTTTGAAAATGATCCTGAATCATCCT
Organism: Anthoscopus minutus; assembly: GCA_013399455.1. Classification (NCBI taxonomy): domain Eukaryota; kingdom Metazoa; phylum Chordata; class Aves; order Passeriformes; family Paridae; genus Anthoscopus; species Anthoscopus minutus. The sequence continues at coordinate 8,222 of VWYI01024868.1, forward strand.
GCAAGACTCAAGTAAGATTTCAAAATTAATTTCACACTATATTTTTTGCAACCATTCCATAACAAATATAAAGCTATCTCAGAATATTTCCTTATATATATTACTACCCATCAGCAATTTTGAAGTTATCGAATGTTTTCAAAATGGTCTGTCTGGAAAAAACAACCTGCCTCTATTTTATTCACCTTTATTTCATTGAGTACTCATTATATAGAAATTATATCCTGCAATCAATTGATCCAATCACCTAAAAGCTATCATGATAAACCAAATTATGCAACATATTTCTTTCTGTTTTCATTTTTTTTCTTCTTTTTTTAAGTAAGATTTTAGGTAAGCATAACTGAATTACAGAGTCAGAAATCTTATGCAAAGAAGAAACAAACAAATAAACCAGCCCCAGCAAACAAATTCTGCAATGTTTACTACAGATGCTCATCACTGAAGAAAACCAAGGTATGTAGGCTAAGTGGAAAAGTGCCACTGCAAAGTTTAAATTCCTGGTACCTAAAAATAAAACATGGAGGTGTTTGAAAATTAGGAGAGATTTCCAGTGTGAGGTCTGGTAAGGACAGAAATATTATTCATTTTATTCATAGCTGGAAAATGATGGGTAGGGGAGCAAGGGGGCAGAGTGGCCATGTGACCAGGTGCAGATGAAGCAGCATCTGCTTCATAAGCAAAGAAAATGATTCCTGCCAGTCTCATGGTAGGATGTCAGTGTGAATGAGCAGCAACAAATTAGCTTTAAAAGATGGAAAAATAAACACATTGAGTTGATGACTCTAACTTTTTACTCCAATGGCTTTCAAACAGATGTGGCAAAATTACTTTTATTTGAGAAAATATTTTACATATTAATAATTTGTCCATGGAGAGGACTAGAGAAGGAGAGAACAACCGTACACCACTGATTGTTGACAGTAGTGAAAACTACATGTTTAGGATTAGGTCTATAGATTTGTGTGGGTTATACCCTAAACAAATCCTTACTCCACAGATGGTCCCAGTGGCTTAAAGAAAAGTCTTTGTGCTTTCAGTTTGTATTTAGTACAAAAAGGATAACAGTGTCTGATCCATTCTCAATCCAGAGGTTTTATCCATTTATGTGGGAAAATAGCCTTGAACACTAAACCATTGTGTTTATAATATTCTCTCTTTACTGTGAGAGACTGTATTTTAACAATGAATAATTTTTATAAGTAATGCATACCACTAACACAGTTTTTGTAACCCATGCAGGCCATTGTCAGTAATATCTGTGTGAAAAAGAATAATGTCCTGCAGTGGATCTTAAATGATCTTTGGCTGAGAAAGACTTAGATCATATTTACTGTCCTGGTTTAGGACAAATTTGAGAGGAAAACTCCAAATGGGGTCTCTCCAGGAAAAAAAGAAACAGATTCAAGCTGCTCTTCCCCCAACTGGTTCAGGAAAAAAAAAATTCCTTGAAGGAAAGTGGAAAAACCTGTTTATTTAACAAGCAAAATATCCACAAGCATAAAAATGGACTAATATTAAACAATGAAACCTCTCGCTGTTCAAAGAGATGGCAAATCCAGGAAAGTCCTTGCTGTGAGGTGCAGCTCAGCTCGCTCAGTCCCTTCTCAGTCTCTCAGGTGCTGGAGAGTGCCGAGGCCCAGGCCCTGGTGGGCCACAGGCGTGAGCTCCTGGGGTGTGCTGGGTTTCCAGTCCAGAGCAGGTTTGAACGGATCCAAGGAAAAAGGAAAAAAAACCACAGTCCAGGGAACTTCCCTGCCCCAGCTAGCTAAAACTAAACTAAAAGCAAAGGAGAGCTCTGTCCCGCTGTCTGTCCATGCTGCAGACAGCACAGTCCGGAGAGAGCTGTGGGGGACTGAAGGCTGTTTCTGAAAACAAAACTGCGGCTTCTTCTTTCTCCTCTCTGCTCTCAGAACCAGTCTTAAAGGTGCAGAACTTAATATGTAACTTAAACAGAACACACGATTTGGGGATACAGGCATCATAAAGTCACCCCAGGACATTTACATAACAGAGAAACGGCATGTTTTGCTCTGAAACAAGAAGTTATTCCTAGCTGTTACAGGACCCCACCTTATTAGGTTCCTGGTATTCAATCTAAGCCAGCCTTGTCAATTTATTTCCACATGTGAGAAAAAAACCACTGAACCTTCCTAGTAACTTCACACTTCCTTAAGTTTCCTGAAAAATGTGTAGAAAGAGGGTTTTTTTAGATTTGTCTTCTTATTTGAAAGAAGTAAACATTCTAAGAAAAAAATTATATAAGAGATCACTATAATGAGTAACATGAAATTAGTAACGGGTGAGTTATAAATCAGAGTTTCTCAAATCAATTAAATTGTGGCATGGTTTTCCCAATAGAATCCTTCATTATCTTTATCTTTCAAAATTTGATTACTAGCTGGAATTCACTGTGTTGTTGGCTGAACTGAAGAGTGCAAATACCCTGACAAACCATAAATAAATATTCAGCTGTTCATGGCCTGCCCAAGGGAATATAAGAAGGACTTATTTTCTGGTGAAAGGAAGTATGATCACAAACACTGCTTTTCTATATGAATGCTTTGAAAAGATATTTCTACAGATGTGTTTTTCTGTAACCTGGTAAAGAGAGACTTTAAGAACTAGTGATATAACAGACAAAATATTGGCTTTCTGTTCCAGTCACACTCATATGTATTCAGAGTGTTGTGGGTTTTGTTTTATTATAAAAAATTTCTGGGGAATTAAGACTATGCATATATAATAAATGCTTCACATTCAGAAGTCTAAGGTTAAAAAAAATGTATATACAGATCACTTGATAACATATTGCAGCTTGAAACTCATTGCTGTGACTGGAAAAATATATTTTGTTTATCATTTAAGCCAAAAGAAGAAGTTTCAGTTTGGTTTTGACTTTGTACATGCCGATACAGTTATTTTTTTATCATATCATAGAGAAGAAATTCTGCTTATTACTAAGGATAGTCTTAGTCTTCAATTCACGTAATTTTCCTGCCACATTTTTTCTCACAGGTATTGTCATTACACTCCTAGCTTTGCTTTCAAAATCTGCATTCAAAATCTGGTTGTTTTAACACTCATTCTTAATTATAAGAGGTCACCAAGTCAGATGAGGATCAAATTTGTTTGAAAAGAGAGTGTGTATTTTGTGCTTGAAAGCTAGATCTAATATATGCTCTCCAAGGAGCAGAAGTTGAAGGAGTTTATGTGATTTTACATTCTGGAAAAGAGGGTATTTCACCCTTGATCCAGATTATGAACAAATAGAATAGAATTTATATTAAAAAAACCAGTAGTTATTAGTAAAGTCTGTAACATTTTTCCATCATAAAACTGGTAAATCTATGTCTTATAAAGAAAAATAGAGAAAATTAATATTTATTTTAAAAAAAGACACATTTGAAAATAATTCTATCATTGCTTTTGTATTTGTTTGTGAAAAGAGGAATTCTTCATACATGATCTTATATCAGCCTTCGGTCTCATACATGGAGTAAAAAGAGCAGTAAGATTTAACTCTGATATGTACAGAAGGATAAAACATGCATACAGGGAGATTGCTTACATCAGTATGAAACACCTTACCCACAGCAAACATTAGTCAGAAATATGCATAGGATGTGTGCCAGCAAAGGCAGTTAGATATATGGCACTAAGAGCAAAAATTAACAAATACAATTAGAAAACATCAGTACTTCAGAAAACTCTCAAATAACAGAAACTGGAACAGGATATCAAAGGCTCTTCATTCCCCATACATTTTAATAATTATTTAGATAATACTTTCAAAATATTAAAGTCTACCATTTAAGTAATACTCCACATAAGGGGTTTCAAATGGATTTGGTTTGTAGAGAGACAGTAAAGTTTTCAAACATGTATCTGACCAAATGGATACTACAAAATTTATGAAATTAAAGCTTCATAGGATACAAACTTACCCATAAGAAAAAAAAAAATATATATATAAAATTATATATGAAGCATTACTTCTGACACTGGTGTAAGTAAATCAAAAGTCTCTGTCATTAGAAATTCCTCTCAAAAGACTTTAAAAAGGACATCTCTGACAAATTTTTTAATTGCTTGGGAGCTGGAAAAGGAAATTTTTATTTACTGATTCGATAAATTAACTTAAAAATGTCAAAAATTTCCTGTATTATTAATATCGAGGATACTTGATGAACCTCATTGCAAATGATAATTTACTTATATCACTTATGATTTCAAAGTACTATTACAATTACTTTACAATTATTTTGTAAGAATTCTCAAAGATTAATATCTAAAGTAACTCCCAGGTTCTCTCTGTATCTTGTTATCACAAAAGTCTTGCTCTGTTTTTTCATCACTGAATGTAGAAACACCCTAGACAACCTCTGTAAGCACTTGCATCCTGTGTGGTACATCTCACTCAACCTCAGCCGCCTAAAAACTGGAGTATGTTATTCAACTTCCTTCCCTTCCTGTGCTGCCACTACCTCAGACATCACAGAAATTCAAGGCAGGCTGGACTCTCCAGGACTTCAAAATGAGGGAGGCATCTTTCCTTATGGGAAAGGCTTAGACACAGTAGACATTCCATAGGAAAGAACCCCTCCTAATACCTCTCCTTCATCTCACTGACTCACTAATGGTCACTAGTTAGTGGACACTAACTCACTAATAATCGCTCCCAAAGTTTCATCTACTTTCTCCAATCTAATAGGGGTATAAGGACTCATCTTAGTCCTTTTACCTTCATGTACATCTGGATTTGTTTTTAAAAATTCAATATTTTTTCTTTGCTGATAATTCCTGTCAGTCTTGAATGATTCATATTGTTTTATATTTTCCTACTAACAGCTAAGATTTCTAAGTCAGCTCCTTATGGAGATAGATATTTTGATATCACAAATTTCGGGGAATACAGAGAAAGGTGCATGAAATCAAAGCCAAAAGAGGTCAAGAGTTTCCCGCAGTTGATTACCTCCTGAGCTGGAAACAACTTGTAGATCCTGAAATATCATCCATCATTTTTCTTTGTCTCAGTGGCCATGTGGAACTGAGTGAAGATGGTGAGCACTTTTGTGTGTAAATCACCCTCCCTTTGGTACATTTTTGTTATTAACTATTGTTACTGTTCATTTCTCGTCCCATTAATGTTTTTTTCAGTAATTTTTTCTCTCAACTCAGTCTCTGTCTCTCTCTCACCAGAAGGGGGCACAGGGCAGGGGAGCAGTTTTGGACTATAATTCCCCGCTGGTTTTAAACCACATTTCATACAAGAACTCTATATCCACCTGAGCTGGTCAGTTCTGGTTTTGTAGGCCACTAGGAAAAATTTTTTGGCATTTGACAAAAATATTGCTTGAGGACATTTTGTATGTTTGCTAGCATTCTTTACTCATTAATCTTTCTACACTGGTCTATAAGTCTGATTATATTTTATATGTTTTTTTTCTATATAGATTGAATTTAACCTGAATTACAACCTGATTTTAACCAGGTTGTAATATTGCATCCATTCAGTGATCAGAAGCTAAGCACTAGTAGGCTATTTGCCCCTTGTAGCATCCTTTTCCGATGCCAGCACTCTTGACAGCATTTTCAAGGCCTCTTCTCATTTTGTGATTTTATTATATTCTGGATTTTATTTTAAGATCATAGGTTCATTCTACAGCAAATAAGTCTTTCAAACAAACACAAAAATACAAATACAGGTATATAGAGTTACACCATATGATTACATAAAGCTAGACAGAGAGGAAACAAATCAGATAATACCTGATGATGTTACCTGATGTTTACATAATTCCTTATGTTTAAAAAAGCCGTAACATATTCTCTTTCAGGCCAACATAAATCCAGAGAATAGCTGGCCTGTGTTGTCTTAATACCAAGCCACTCACAAACAGTAAGATCTCCATAGCTGCTACTTATGAGTCTAAAATCACTGGAATGTTTTCAAAGAGAAAAGATATTCAGAAACTAAGAATTAATCTCCCAAAATTTCAAGTATTTCTGGTAGAGGAGTTTCCCTGAAAGGAGATAAAGATATATCCCTTACCTTTCTGTTGGATTGCGTTACCAGAGAAAAAGCAAACAATATTAGAATAATAAAATTTGTATGTATTTGTCAGGAGTATATTTTCATTCTTGCTATTTCTTCAGAGCATATTTTTAATAGGAAATTCTTAATCGTTTACTATACATTTTCATTCATGCATCCCTTACTCAGCAGAAAATTTATTGGTCTTCTGCTGTTTAACTGCTCCTATGTGATAGATAGGAGCCAACCAATCAACCAGCCACAAGTAGTCTTCGAGATTAATTGCAACAGGATTGAAATATTTATTTTCCATTATTATTAGAGGGTAGTAAAGACAATGAGAGCTTGATGATTAGAGAAATATTCTTCTAAAAAGGATCCACAAACTGATGGCTTTTGTGAAAACCTGCAAAATTTTGGATCAGCAAAAGAAGAATACACTTGGCTGATTCTTTCTTGTTTGCTTTTTTCTGCTGTCCAAGAAAAGAAATGTGCAATGCAAGTCATTGTAGGGACAGCCAAATGCACCAAATAGCTGTTACAGCAGAGCTCCCTGGAGTCTTCATTCCCTAGGTATAAAGCAGATGCTTTCAAGCTATTAGTATAGTTGATATATTGGGTTGATACTATATAGCAGTGTAAATGGAAACAAATAATTTCTGGGCACTGAAAATTAAATCCAGTTTGTACCATCTTTCTAGTTTTTCTTTGCATTTTCCAGGACATATATTAACAGTTCCTGACATTCCTTTCAAAATACACACTGCATTTGTATATTGGTTTTCTCCAATGATCATGTACAATGATTTTAGCTTTCCAAGTTTCTCCTCCTTATTGATTTACTAGCTTATAGGATTCTGACAAGTGTGCACTTTTTGCTCTGAGCATTTTCTTGATGTTTCTTTAATGTGTACCTTAAAAAGGAAAAAAAAAAGAAAAAAAAAGGAAAAAAGCAGGAGGGAGCCCAAACCTCAGCAAGAGGGCGTAAGTGCCATTTTGGCATGGAATGAAGCTTGAAAGACAATCAGAAATGGAACCTACTGGGAGTTCTACAACTAAAGCTGTAAAGAAAAAAGAATTTCAACTTTTTTATCTTTGTAGAATGCAAAATACCCCTAGAGACACCTAATAACATTCCTGCTATTGCAGAGACCTGGGACATTAGAAATGCTTTCCATTATATTGTTCTCTGAGAGTCACATGTTGCTGATATTTCACTATAGATTTTAAGTTCATGATAGTGTGGTGGGAAGCATTTTTGTACTACTTACTTGGGAGTTGAAAATGAGAAAAATTTTCAAAGATGTAATCAGGATCATTAAACACAAATTATCTGATTTCCTATTCATTTGATTTTTATTATTATTACCTTCTATGTATAAAATAATGCTTTGACCTTTGAAGACTGGCAGTTTAGCAATCTAAGAATGAACCTTCCTTGTCTACAGATAATGTTTATAGAAAAGATAATTAAATTTTTACAAAAAAAAAAACCAAAAGAAACAAAAAACCCAAAACCCAAAAAAACCAGACAGAAGTTCCATTGGTTCTTATAGTGGACCTCAACTACCCCAAAATCTGTTTGTTTTTTTTTTTTTATTTAAGAGGTGTAAATGGTATGTAGGTAAAGAAAGTACATAAACTGTTTTCTTAGATAAATAACATCATTCTAATCCAAATAATTCTTGCTTATTTCTTTGATCACAGGCCATTTTCATGTTTTATTGGTCCTGACTTCCTGGGAATTTAATATTCCCTGCCATTTTTCAGAAGTTGGCATACCCCAAAAAAAGTTAGAATCAACCTAGGCATAACCAAAGGATTTTTGTATTCCTACCTGGTTACTATTATTTCTCATAGTAGTTGAAGGGAGGCCCTGCAACATGTACCTTAGAGAAGAATGTGGGAGGACAAGAAAGAAAACAAAATGTCATTCATCTTGAAACCAAAATAAGAAAACTGAGCCATAACTCATATTCAATAACAAAGCACAAAACCAAAGAAATCAGAAAAAAACCTCAGACCTTGAAAAGCCATTAAAATGTAAGCATTAGAGATGAACCTGAGACAGAAGCTTCCATTTTCTTTCCTCTGTGATTGTTTTAAAATAACACTATACCTTGAACCATCCTTTGAGTTTTCAAAAGTACATATGTGGCAACAGTGTAAAGAGAGGAAACATAATTTTCTGATAAAAGCAACAATTTTCTTCAATGCTATTTACATTTTGAGTTTTTAGGCTAATCTTTGAGCACATTCCAGGCAGCAGTCCAGCTCAATCTGACATTATATCTTTCAAAAACTTCCTTCTTCTGGTCTCAGATGTCTTTGTTTACTATGCATGCTTCCTCATCAAAACAGCTAATTAAAAATATTTAATTATCCAATTTACAACACATATTCTAAATTCCTACCACCTAAAACTGGTATTCTGAAGCTCTAGTGCATACTTAACCCTGCCTTACGTAACACAAGTAGAAAATAAACAATTATTTACTGATTTTCTTGGAAGGTATTTTTCTTTTTACTGAGAGAGAATTCTTGGCTGGAACCATCAATCATCCATACACTGAGAAGCCATATTTAAAATGTAGTGTCATTTTGGGGATATTTGTAGCGGGGTTTTTTTAAAGTGTGGAGCCATTTACTGGGGGTTATGTTTCATGCAGATTTTCTTAGACTAATGGATGGGAAAATGATCACTAACAGTTGCACTGCTGGAAATTCTGTGTGTCTGCTAGAAGCACACTGGCTCATTAAGGTTATACTCATATGCTTTAAAAATGAGCCATTTTATACAATGTTATACTGAAAGAATTCTGAAAATGTTTACCAAACAGTTTTATATAAGCATGATTCTGAATTTCTGGACTAGCCTAAAAGCTTCACTAAGAATCTTACTATTTATCAATTGGATTTCTGCAACTTACTGAAAAACACTGGAGTAAAGCAATTGGACCGCACAGTATTTGCAGTGTTAAAAACTTCCATTGACTGAACTTATCTTGCAAAGTTATTGAAACAACCCTAATGAAATATAGTGAGGTCTACTGGCTTTATTTATTTATTTATTTATTTATTTATTTTTCTGATGGTTGCAGAAAATAGTTTTTTCATCTATTTAAGCAATGAATTTGTATTGCTTTACAGAAGACTCAAAGATCCTGTGCTTACTGAGAATTACTGCACAAGCAGCTTCCACTAAGTAGATGATTATATACATCCTTTCATGCTCCTATATTAACTTAACTGCTGATTATTGTGGTTCTTTTACATTTTTTTTCCTTTATTTTTTTTTAACTTAAGATGGTTCACATGGGCTCAAGTCTTAGCATGTAAAGTATAGATGTGCTACTATAGAGCCTACTTTATACACCGTGGAGCTTATTGGTGGGAAAATCCTGATATCCAGGATTAGCTTCACACTGTGATTAACTTTTCAGTGGCAATGGAATGGGATTTCTAAATCTAGGTTTTTAATAAGTTTATGTCACTTATCAGTTGAACACTTTGGTTAGAAATGCACTATTCTCACATAAAATGTTTTCATTCTACATCCTCTTTTTCAGCTTCTAGTAAATCAATTCTGCAAATAACTCTAATTCTTTCTTAAAGGATTCATTTCAGAATAGAATCAAATAAGGCTTTCAAATGTTAATATTTCAGTTATTTTTCTTTCTAAGTGATTTTTCTATCAAATCATACATAACTGTCTATTGGTAAACAAATCAGGCTTAATTTTGGCTTACCTATATGGGTTCAGCTGCAGGAAGAGAGGAGAAAAATGATAAATATTTTTATTGCTATTCTGTATAAGAAATACTAAAGTATTTTATATTCTTCTTGAGATAAACATGAATGTATTTTAGAGTTCTTAATATATATATATATATAATTCAAGGTCATTAAATGCAGCTGATATTCCATTAAGTGATATTTTGTCTCAGAAACAAACATAAATTCAATTTGATTGTAGGTATACAAACTAACATCCTTTTTTTGTTTGTTTTTCTTATCTAGGCCATTGTATGTACATCTTTCTGCCTCATGAACTTTATTACTTCTGATTTCTAAAAGTATAGTCATAGTAAATCTAACTATAAAAACCAAATTGTTAGTCTGGATATTGATCCCCATCCTTCAACAGCTTGAAATTATTTACTTTGCCACATACATAGACAATAAGAATTTCTGTGCAAGGGACTAGGAATGCTTGATGAGTTCACCAAAAATGCTGTGAAAAGTTGTACCTGATGCAGCATATGGAGTCATGGAGTATGATCTGCTTTATGAGATGCTACTGGGAAGGTACCAAAAGAAGTATGGTGCAAATAGAATCAGCACTGGAGGTGTTCTGCTCCTGTCACTCTGGTTCATGTGTCTCTATATGTGAACAGAGAATCGTGTGAATATTCCCACCATCCCCTGAGCTGTCCAGATGCCGGCCAGCTGTAGATACAGCAACGCTACTATCAATCAAGCACATACATAAACCCTCATTAGAAAGAAATTGTGCTAACTTGTCTAAAAGCAGCTCCACTATGCAGCTCTGAAATCATAACAGGCTTACTTGTAGCTGCCTTGATATATCTACACCTGCCTGCCTGCACTTCTCTGCAGAGAGGTGCTCTAATATTAGCCTCATCCTGACTAACTCTGTGAGGATTATTTTACTGTTGGGATCAAATTAAAAAGAGCAGCTTCTCAGGGGAATGTGCATCAGTATTTTTTGGGTTAACTATTTTAACAGCATCCAATAAATTGCAAATTACAGAAGTGCACCTTCTGTAAAAATCACTTGTTTCTTCAAGTGAAGCTCTGCTTTCAAATTAATTTATCATATAAGATTTATAGACAGGATGAAAAATTGCTTGAAATTATGTAGTAGTTGGACACTTTAAACCAGACATGAAAGGTTAAATTCTGCCTTTGAGCAGTACTCATGTCAGGCATACTGTAGCCTGAAAACACTCACCTTATGAAATAAACACTAGCTATTTTGACTCTACACAGAGAATGGAAAGCCAGATCATTTACTGCAATTGAAGAGATGTTTGTTTTGTTTTGACATTATTATTGTTATAATGAATGAAAAATAAGCAGTATCAGCCAATGGAGAAATGGTATTGCTATAAATGAAGAGCTTTGAAATAGTGCACAAACTGAGGAATCAGGCAAAGAAAGAGCATTATATGAAAAGATCTCTAAGAAAAGGAATAAAGCAACAATTCTTATAAAATAGTAGGAAAAGGAAGTAGTAAAAGGTGGCATGGACTGAGCTTTCTTTGTTTCTCCACCATGATAGGTCTCTTGATGTTCAGGGACTGCAGTGGTTTTTGCAGGAAAGTCAGAGGCCAGGAAAGGGAGCTGTAGTTGAAACAACCAGCATCCCCTAAAAGAAGCCAGAGCTTAGGAATAGCAAGGAGCGCTTATCTTATCCATCCATCATTGGTAATGTGGTCAGAGCTTACACAAACTGCCTCACTCTAAGCAGCATGGGCAGCTGATGGTAAGTTAGGCTTGATGATTAATCCAAGATACCCAAACCTAGTGCTCAAAAAGTCAGACTAGAAGCCAGAAGGTACATGGTTCCAGAATGAAGTTCCCAAATAACAAGCTTTGTCTGTGCAAGGGGAATGAAAAAATTCCCATGTATTCCAAACTGCCACAAAAGGCAATGAGGACAGAAGCTCCCATGCACTTGGTATCTCTCCCCTTAACTTGTTTTACAAAATTTGCACATAGGTTCTATTGACCATCAGGTGCTGCCCTGGTATACCAGAGCAGATAGTTGGCACCAAGTAAGAATGACAAATTCTAGTTGTCCAATATGTGACACTAACTATTACAGCTGATGGTACTTGCGCTTTCAATTTCATTGATGTGACCCTTCTTGTTTCTTCTTTTTCATTACTCTTCCTGGTAGAGGATCCAGGAGTAAGATATTTCACTTACTGTTACAACTTACAACTGTTACAACTTGAAGTTGTCTTAGTTCCATAGATATATATATAATGTCATCTTGACGAACATTTGAGGCAATGTCATCACATTGAATTGAGTTTGTCAGGTACGTTGGGACTCCAGCATAAGCCCAGAGGAAAACAGGGCTGTCTTAGTCTATAATAATGGTTGTTTTGGTGTGCTTTGCTTCCATACATTCTAATCTTTCAAGCATTCTTTTCAGTATTAACTTCCTATTCAGTTGTGGTCTTATTGTTTCAATTGGTATTGCTTTTAAAACATATTTTTGTTCTGTTATATATTAACATCCATCTCTAGGAATCTACTATTTATTTGAATGACTTTTTCAGAAAGATTGTTATTATGTAGATGATTCCTTATGAGGATCATATAAGTTATCACTGACCTGCATTGCCATATCTAGGTTTGCACTCTAACCTCTCCACAAGCCAAATATCTGTTTTGTAAAACAGAATGGGAATGTTTTCAGCATTTCTCCCAGATCATTAATAAGATCTTGAAGAGAAGTGGACCCAGTAGGGATGCCTGGGATATACTACCTGATACTGGCCTCTAACTAGACTTTTTGCCACTGATCACAATGCTTTGGGATCAGGTGCTCAACAGTTTTAAACCCACCTCCATGCTTACCCAGCCCATACTTCAGCAGCATGTCTTTGAAGATCTTACAGGAGACAGAGCCAAAAGCCTTCCACAGGATGATGTATTCAATGTCCACTGCTCTCCCCTCATCTACCCATTGCATCATTTAATTGGAGAAGACTCTCAGAGTAGTCAAGCTCTTTGTAAACCCTTACTGACCACTTTTAACCAACTTCTTGTGCCTCATGTACCTGGAAATGGTTTCCAGATTTAGGTATTCTAGGATTTTACCTTTTGTTTATGACCTATATTCCACTGTATTTGAGTGCCAGTCTCGCAGCAGAATCTCAATGAAACTAACCTTCAAACCTTTGAAATATTAGTGAGCCTCATACAATCTTGATTGTTTTTTCTACCTGTAAGATAGACTAAGTAATATTTTTCTGCCTTGTATGAAAGAGAATACATTTCTTTTGAATGGGCTCCTGAATTCAAAGTGTTCTGTAAAATCCAGGTGTTTTAAAAATTATTTTTCAATATATCTAGGCAACTGGAAATTCTTTCTCAATATTTCGTCAATTAATTTATTGTACAATTTGACTCAAGAATAGATTAAAATAATGCAAAATAATGGTAAAAAAATAGTACATTTACAATACAGTTTTCTATAGCTTCTAAACTGGTGAAGTGTCATATTCCAAGTTTGACAGAATGATAGAAAATTATCTGGGATTTCAAAGACAGAAAATTATTAGCTTGAACTTGTCATTCATTGAAATGTCTTTCTAGTCATTTATAAAAGGCATTGATTTCATAGACTAGCTTCCAAATTCATGTTGGCAATAAATTTTTAGCATCAAATTGTAAACATGAGAGCCAAGAGACATCACTAAACTACAGAGAATTTGGGAAGTTTCCAAAAATTTATTTACAAATTTTAGATAATTAATTTGATGGAAGGCTTGTCAGTGTTCACTTTTCATATGAAATAGTGGCTTGTATTAAAATTGTCTATTTTGAAGTGCTTCATTTTTTGTCAATCCACAATCACAAATAATGAGGGCAGAGAGGTTTTTTCCTTTTTTTCTGGGAGTGAGTGGGTGGTGGGTGTTACTTGTGGGCTTGTTGTTTGTTGTTTTTTTTTTTTTCTCCTGGTTTACAATAAAACATCTGACACTTGTAAGCAGTAGTAGCTATTACTCTAAAGCTATCTTGATTGGCATCACTAAAATTACATTGTAATAGCTAATATATGAACTATTTGAAGAATGAACTGTCAAAAATAACTAGAAAAACTTTATCTTCTTATTTTCAGAATTAATTAATTGGTACCTACCATATTAAACTTGAGTGCACACCATATTTTTTCTTTACAAGAAAAAAAAGTTGCATATACAGAGCAGTGGGTTTTAATCTGCATTTGGCATTATTTTCAAAATTCTGCTCACAATTCATGTGCAGTAAAATATGTTCTCTGCAGAAGCAGTTTTATGATACATGTGCAGTAATACATTTTAATTTTAATTTTATAAATGTACTTCTAAATGCATTATCATAGCTTCTAGAGAGCCAGTCATGGCTGAGTCCTTTTTGCACTTAGGAGTGAAGAAATTGTGATCCAGATGATCATATCTGCTTTAAAGATCTCACAGGTTAACAATGCTAAAAAAATCCAAAAACATTGATTATCTGCATGTAAGGACTTCAGGGAAGAGAGACAAACTGTTGGTTGCATCTTATGTATCTTTTAATGATATTTCCTGTTAGGAGGGGTCTTTTGCTTTCATTCAGGTCTAGATTTTACTTTTAGGGTAAATTAGATGGTGCAAAGAACCTACAAGGAAAGAGCTGTTGAATTTGGAAAACAGGCTTGCTTCCTTACTTTTTCATATAATAGTGCAAAATTGGAGTCTAGGAGAAGAATATGCCTCTTTTTCCATGAAAGTAGGCTGTGCTGCAAAAATCCTGGAAAACTTAAAATTCAATATGACTTCTACATATGTGAACTTGGACTTCCAAAATTAATAGAAAAAATAAAAGATGTATATTTAATAACTTTTTTTTCTTAGTTCAAGTTTCAATCCACAATTTAAGAATAAAGCGATGTGAGCCAAGCAAAGTGATGGCTCACTGAGAAGGGTTGCTGTGGAGTTCCCCTGCCCAGGGAAAACAATGGCATTGAGTCCTCGGGGACCCTGCCCCTCTGCCTGAGGGAGATAAGCCCAGGAACAGTAAAAACTCCACCCTTCTCCTATGAAACCCACCACGCTGCCCCAGTTTGAGGTTCTTTGTCTATGGCTTAAGCTGTGTGTGTTCCTGTACTGGTGTTGCTCCAAAGAAATGGATCCCTGGATTTAACCAGCAGAAACCTGTCTCGTTGTGTCTCATGTCAGTCACCAGACCTTCCTGGACTTGATCCTTGTTATAAACTAGATAGCCGAATTATAATTATAAATGGAATTTAGTTATAATAATAATAAATTTCCGAAAAAGCCACCACCAAAAGAAATAGTGCTGAGCCTGGGATCGACACGGTGAACAGAGCGTGTGTCTCTCTTGCCTCACAAGCCCTCCTCTGTTCACAAATTTCTGTTTTCCAAAGTGTCCTTTTATACAGTTTTTCTGCCCTTAGGCTGTTCCGAGGTTGCTCTACTTCTTTAGACTTTGAAACATATTCATGTTTCAAAGGTTGTAATCTCCTTCTCCTGGTCTGGCTGAAAGGTTTTCTGAGAAAAGAAGAACGTTTAATACAATTTTCAGGAAGCTGGTATTGAGATTCGAGTGTCTTGATGACTCTCCTATCTTATCATGGCTGTAGATGGAGTGTTGATGGTGATCATTGGTCTGGGTCATCTCCTCCAGGAGCCATTCCCCACCTATTCTTCAAACGTAAATTAGATCTCTTCTTCAGTCTTGGTTTTGTGTCCCTATTCCTGGAAATCCTTTTTAGTTTACTAGCACAAACCATGTCTTAATTCCT
>VWYI01024871.1:6240-25574 GCA_013399455.1 Anthoscopus minutus
GTGTTGAAAAAAAAGACTCCTTGCCCTATGTGAATTAGAGAAAGATTATTGTAGAAGTGATAACTGATTTTAAAAAATCCCAGATTTCGTTTTATGTTGTCAGGTGGGAATGAAAATAAGTAAGTAGGGGAGGGAAGTGTTCTGGAAGTTTCACTTGGACTTTTCATTTTCTTTTTAGTTTGTTTTGTTAATAAATTTTCCTTATAGTCTTAAGTTTGAGCCTGCGTTTTCCTTTCCTCTAAAATCATATCTCACAACAGAAAATAAGTAGGCTAGTGAGTTTTAGCTAGCTCTAAGCCCACAACATTCTTTGGTGCGTTAGCCGTAAAATTTCAAATTGGCAATTTTAAATCCACTACACGTAATTGGTGTTTCTGCCCAGTTTCAACTGAACCTGCCACACAGATGTAATTTGATTTTTGTTTCACAACCTGCATTTGTAGATAGTTCTCAATGTTGCCACACTTTCATGTGTTAAAAATATTACTTGCATTTAAGTTTAGAGACTGTGCATATCTCTTTATCTTAGTTACAAACAAAACTTATATTCTCAAACAAACAATATTTATATTCTCTATCTTTTTCCATTAACAGGCATAATTAATCCATTACCCAGCTGGGAGCACCTAGCATTATTTGTTGTAGTGAGTTAAACCTTTCTTTGCTAGAAACTGTGTTCCTCTTATATCTATTCAATCAGCATGTTTTAAGCAACATAAATTATTAGTTTTGAAACAAGGTAAAAGACTAATTTCTGAATAGTTACTAGACTTCATAGAGAAAGAGCTATTGGGTCATTACATTGCTTAGTCAAGGCCATAGGTATGCTATTTTCAGAGGAACTGGATTTTAGAGCTCATAGTTGGTGTAAGTAATTCCTTAAAATCTGATATCTGGATAAAAATACTGTTGCAATAGCTATGTCTTATCAAGGACAAAATGGCAGTGGGAATGAAGAGGGAAGAAAGAGCAGCTGGTTTAATTGCTTTTTAACACACAGGTTATGCAGTGCTTGCCATTAATAGGTATTTTGAAGATTATCTCTTTTGATTATGAGAAGAAAAACCCTTCATATAGGATACAAGGCCAGCAACCAGCAGCTGTACAGAGAACCATTTTCCTTACAGGATTCCTGACCTGCATCCATAAGAGCAAATTTACCACCCTCAGAAGAAGACTGTGGAATTGGTGCAGGGAAAATCTGCCTGTGTGCATCTATCTCCTTTGTCCTCTGATGGCTGAGATGCAACAGCTTGAACACAGCCTGGCTCACACAGGTGTCAGTACCACCATGGTTTTCCTTCAACACTTTTTTCCACAGCTCCCTCTGAAATCTTCATCCTGCCTGGCAGATCTACTCCAGCTTCACTGCAAAGGAGTGTTTTGTGCCTGGCAAAAGGAACTTAATTTTTAAGAAAGTATAAACCCAAAGAACTCAGATGCTTTGAAAGGGTTAGCTAAGATTTTATTTTTGTGTTAGAGGTAATACCTCAGATAGGCCTTCATAAGCAATGTTACTATGTACTTTTCTGTTTGACCATTCAGATGAGATGCAGTATCACTTCTTTAGTTGTGTGACAATTATGGAATGCAAGTTCTTTATTGTGTTTACCCAATTTTGAACCGATATCCCCTTAAAAGATTGGGCTTACTTATATTGCTGTAAAATGCAATGTAACATATGATGCTGTGTTTTCCAAACTTGCATTTTAAATAGCACTAGTCTATTTAAATACCAGTGAAGGTATTGTGAATTGTTTATTATATGGAGATTAAAAAAAATCACTGAAGAATTAGCTGTTATATACATTTAAAAATGAATCCTGAATAATGCTGGTTTGTTATCTAGTTTGATTTGCTCTATGCATGTATATGGCAGCATGAATTGTGACACAAAGTGTGATTCCTGTAGTTGGATTTTTTACATACATAAGAATATTTACATAAAAATACTAAATTCAGATTATGTAACCATGTAACAAAATCAATATAATATTAAAGTAGTAAAATGGCCCTTGTGTAACAGTTCTGCTCAGAACACTTTGTGTGACAGATAAGTGCCAGTATATCTGTTTTGTCCAGAGAAGACAGACAGAAACAAGGTGATAAAGAGACAGTAAACAGGAAGTCTGTAGAAAATAAAATATTTGATTCCTCATCTTTAGAGCCTGGTTAGCTTTAGGACTTTTATTCTTCCACAATGCTCACAGACATTTAGTATCTCATGCTAGAAATGGCCTGGTTTTCATAGCTGTTCTTTTGTTTCTATCTGGTTCATGCTACTCTTTGTGTCTGTGTTGCAGTGAGTAATGCTATCATTGAAAGTATTTATTTTGATTTATTGCATTTCTTTTTTGGGTGTTTCTATTTAATCATATCCTTCTTCATTGATTATGAAATGAGAATAGCATTTTTGTTTGTGTAAGGACACAGTTTGTAAGTCACTGCTTGTTTTACTAGTCCAAATGACACTTTTTAGATATTGTCTTTCATTTTTGGTCTTTAGAACCCTTTTCTGTGCTGACTGTCCTACTGGAAAGGAGTAAAACTGTTGAGGAAATCTAGATAAAATAAGAAGTTCATAATGAGTGACATTCTAAACTTGTGACAAAAGTGAAGGGAAGAGCATCTTCACACAATCCCCAGCTGAACTCCTTGGATCTTCACTGTCTCTGCTGCTCCAGGAAGCTGGCTGCCCTCTTCAGTGCTCCATAGGCACTTCAGCACGTGTTAGAGAAAAAGATGTGAAACAGAAACACAGAGTAGGAGAAAGGAATGACTCATGCAGAGAAACAAAAGCCTCATATTTCAGGGAGGTCTTATCAAGCTTAAAAGCTTATTTTCTGTTCACTGCAAAGCGCTCTGTAACATCCACCCAAGAACCTGGTGCGATTCATGACATTTAACACATTCAACAATTAACCCCGGGAGGTTTCAGTACTCCCACCACCTTTGTGGGTTTGACCCTGTGTGCACAGCACACCTGCAAGGTGCCCAACACGTCCAACTCCTTCAGGCAGAGCAGGTAGGATGGGCAGCTGAGCAGCAGGAGGCAGGAAGGCACTGTCTGGCTCCTGACTGCCTCAGCAGAACCTCGAGGGAGGGATGGGGCTGTCTGGTCCCTGCCCTGGGGTCATAGGGGGCCATCAGTGCCTGGGATGAGGGAGGGAGAAAACCTTCACGAAACCTGCCACTGACTGCTCTTTCCAAGCCTCTGTCCTGCCTCTGCTGATGGGCTGCCCTGGCCCGTGAGTTTACAAACTGCCTTAGTATTGTCAGGGTTTTGTCATTATGAATTACTGTGGACCAACTGAAATCTGCTTGAAAATGCAAAAAAGAGAGGGAAAAGGAAGAGGAGGTATGGAAATACTCTTTGCTAGCATGGAAAGGCACATTCCCTGCTTGAGAAGACACCTAAGTTTTATTCAGCCAAGTTGCTCCTCTTGCAAGTGACAATCAAAGGGTTTCTTTCTTTCTTTAATACAGTAATTAATTTGTCACCCTGCAAAGCTTTTCAGAGCTGATCTTAGGACTTCCTGCTCTCATGTGGGGTGCTGTAAAAAGAGTTCAGCTGTTCCTGCTCTAAGAAGACAACAACAGGGCTGTCAGTAGCAGCAAGATGAAACTGATTTTTTCACCAGTGAGAGTAATGGTACTCACATTAGGCAGTGAGTTTGAGCAAGAGATTTTAGGATTTTTATCTTGACATTCTGTGCAAATAATGAATACTTTGTTTTGTCAAGTAAGTAAAAACAGTAAGATTTATTCAGTTTTACTCTTGCTCTGAAGAACCTCAGTGTGCAGCAAAAATAGTCAAGAGCCGCATAATCTTCAGGCTTTGCTGCTACTGCCTTAGGGAAACTGGAGCAACAAAAACATCCAGTGGCCTTTTTTCCTTCTTTTTTTTTGAGCAATGATAGACTGATGGACTACTGCAAAACAGGATTCAATAATTTGAATTCAAATTCTGAATAAAAAATAAACCACATTTGTGTGCAATCACTTCCCTGTAAAATTAAGGAATTCCTTTTTTTCATGAACAAGATTAGCTAGCTGGGAGATCTCAACTTGAGTAAAATTAGTTTAACTAGTTTAGATATCCAGCATGAGCTGTTGCTTAGCTAAATGGAAGATTGCACAGAAACTCTGGTCAGATTTAATTGAAAAAGAATATTGCATAGTCTGGCATATATATAATGGTGCTTGTCTTCTGTTATACACATAATATCTCCATGGATCAGCCTCTTCAGACAGCAAAACTTTTTTTCAAAAACCATATTTTAATTGACGATTTACAGAAATATCTTCTGGAACTCAATAAATCCAGCCATGAAACTCCCACTCTGTATACTTACATATAAAAAAAAATGCTGTTTATCAGAGTGGATATCAAAAAAAATAGCTGTAGAATATAACTTAAACCACCCTGATTTAGTACAAGTGTGTTAGTCACTGTGCTGCTGTGTTGGGGATGAGTGCTGCTGTCACTAGCTGCAGCCATGAGAAGGTGCACAGCAGTCTTCAGGGAGTTTCGGCTCAGGGCTGAGAGCCGGCAGAGGGCATTCCCTCTCCTGTCTCTGTAAATGAGCGTGTGCAGCTGTGTTTTGTACTGCTATCTCTTGCTGGCTATCTGCAGGCAATTCCTGGCAAAGTGGGATTTCTGAGCAGCCCTTTGGAAGTGCCTGAAAGCCTCCAAATCTGTGGAGTCCCATTCCTGATGGGATTTTAGGTTCTGTGGTGATGACAATGCATTGCATTGAAGTTTCCCGTTCTGGTAAGCTGAAGTGATGTTACCCATGTCCTTTTTTTTGTGTCTCAGTCCTTAGATAAGGATTTCACTACGAGGCCAAAGTATTTTTAGATTGCCTATTTAATTTGAATACAAATGAACATACTTTATCTACTGTGTCTTTTTTTTTCTCTACAGTTACACTGAAATAGGAATTAAAAAGCCTGAGGGGAAAAAGAAAGAAATGATAGTAAGTGTTTAATTATGAATACTGCCTGTTTAAATTATTATGAAAGAAACCCCATTCATTACTTTATGCTTGTATAATTTATGTTTAACTGTTAATGTATGCTCTTTCAGGGGAGAGTATGATATGATAATAATATCAATTTACCTGAGATTCATTATGTAAAATTTTGGATACAAAGATAATGTTACTCTGTCTTAACTTTCCTTTGTCCTTACTGTGCAACTATTTAAACATCAGTTGACTGGCAATAAATATTTTCAGGAATTAAGAGTAATTATTACTCTCTCACATTCCTTCCTGTAGAGTATAAAAGTAGAAGTTCAGGCAGTGTAAACTGTAGATAAAATTTAGTGATTAATCACAGCATCATGACATTGTTGAGATTGCAGGCAACTTCTGGAGGTCATCCAGTCCAAACCCCTACTCACAGAGGGGACAACTAAAGCAGGTTCTCAGTGCCCTGTCCATTTAGGTTCTAAATGTATTGGATGGGTGCAGACTCTGCAATCTGCCTGGGAAACCAGCCAGTGTTTGAGCACCCGTACTGAAAAAAGTTGTTCTTTCTTATCTGCTCTTGCATGGTTTTCATCCCAGCTGAATCTGATGCTAGATAAGTAAGACTTTATAGTTTTTTTGCTTATGTGGAGTCAGAGACTGACCAAATCACATAGGTGTTAAGTTAGCTTATTTGGATTTAAATGGCTATAGAGGATAAGAAAAATTCAAAATTAGAATGTAGGTACTATAGGTCATAAACCTAAATCTTTATGACTTCATCACACAGAATAATAGCCTGTCATTTGACCTGTTTATTTTCCAAGCAGATAAGTTTTAGTTATGTGTAATTCATCTAGTATGGACTACAAGGAGTTTTTATGACAGTATTGATACAGATAATGCATTGTTAAACTATATATCCCTTCATAGTAACTTTTGGCAGTTTGACCCAGCACATGTACACTTGCATTGTGACATCTCTGCTGTATTTATCATTATAATAGCTAACCAGGGACATAACAGACAATATGGAGTGCTGGCACTACAGAAGTCCCATTTATATCCTCCAAATACAACCCAGGTGGTTCAAGTGGCTTATGTTGGAATTTAAACAAACCAAATTTTAAGATTGTGGGAAGGCCTGAGTTCTGTGTGCACATGCAGAGTAAATTCGTTTCATACCTCATGGAATTAACTTGGTTGGAAAAGACCTTTGAGATCATCAAGCCCAACCTATGCACAGTGACTCTAATCTGTTCTTTGTTCTGTCTTCTCCCTCTAAAGAGAAGGCAGAGTCCAAGTGACTGGATATGGATATTCCCATCTCACTGATTATATGATTTTGAGTCCAGTATTGCTGTATAGTGTAGCCTCTCTCAATGTGATATAGATTGTGCCACATACACAGTTCCTTTGGGCAGGCTTAGCCAGTCAGAGATTGCCATTATCATCCTGAATAGGATCTTCTCATTCTCCCATATGGCTTTGAAGGCAAACAGGATTGTATTCATAATTGTTAAAAGGGAAAGGCCTTTGATAAACTTCTACATTTTGAATTATAACTGGATTTTAATTCAAAATAGAGATTTAGAGTAGTTACTTTCTTCCTCTGCAATTGTTTTGTTTGTAAAAAATTACAGTGAAAATGAACTGGGCTAGAGTGCTGGCTTTACTGAAACTGTGCCATTCTCACTGAGAACAAATAAATAAATAAAGTTAACATTAAAATTAATAAATGAGTTAATCCCACCCAATTTCTTGTATAAATAAGAAATATAAATTTCAGAACTTATGTTATTGCTTTGATACCTACTTGATATAAATTACTAAACTACACATTTGTAAAATGCCATAATAACACCTATTTAAATTAGCATTTTAATTACTGTGAATAAAAAACCAACAGTAAGCTTATATTCTTACACCTGAATTATAAAAGCTATTTTAATGAAATAAACATTTGGGTCTAATTTGAACAGTAGCATTTCTCTTTGTACAGCTGTTTGTGATGTACCTCTTAAGAGTGCTTTGTGAATTGGGAGGATTTCAAAATATCAGTTTGGAAGTGACACAATATATTTTATTATTTTATCTCTGTTGAGTTATATTTAGAGCTGAATTCTGTTTGTTCGTGGAAATGAACTGAAAAGTAGGAAGAACAGATCTAAGTGATTACAAAGTGGATGACTTAAGTACCTGAGAACACCAGTTCTTGGGCTGAGGTGGTCACTCCAGTTGTGGCTTGTCTGCATACAACCTTGGTGTTTATTATGTCCCCTCCTTGTACTTTCTCTTCCATTGAAATGGTAAAGGAACATGGTCAGAAAGATACCTCTAGTCAATAGCCATAATACATAGTGCCACAGTCTGTTTGCCTCTGGCTGCATCTTTATCAGTACATTAAACTGTCTCCTAGAATATGTTGGGATACCAGAACTCAATTATCTGCACTGTGACATGCTTTTGGCTTGTACCAGCTCATATCCCAATTCCCAGTCTAGACATTAGGATGGACCAAACAGCATTCACAATAGGCATGAACTTTATTTTGAAGACTAACTGAGCTAAATATTATGGATTAGAAGATGATGCTACGTGATTTTGGGACTGGGGAATATGCATTGTCACTGTTTCACTCAGTAGTGTGAATGTAGCAAGTTGTGTGTGGATATTTTGAGGGACCAGGATTTTGTTGTACATTGTCTTGTAATATTTTTCCACTTTAAGCGCTTTGTTGTACTCCACAAATATCCTTTGAAACTAGAAAAAGGGTAGCTGTAACAAAAACTAAGGGACTAAAATGTAAACCCAAATTGCACCATTGCCACCCAATTGACATATATCCCATCTACAATTGTAACAGCACTCAGTGTGCACCTTCATACGGTATGGAACAGGAACAAGGAATGGTCCAAAGGACTGGCAAGGGGCGGAATGAAATCTCCAATCTGTTAGTGCAGACCCTGACACATTTCAGGGGAATGTCTGTTGGCACCCTTTCAAACAAAGTCCTTTTTGAGATTCACAGTTCCAATGGGGACAACTGAATATCCTCTGGAGAGTGTTTAGGTGTGGATATGAACACAGAATACTGTGCTTTGTGGCATCCTGCCCCTGATTATTTGTACAGATACACAAATGAGGTTGACTCCAGGCTAAAGACAATGTGGATGTTGAAAGAGAGAACATAGATTTTTATGTCTTACAAATTCCTTGCCTTATACATCTGTTGATAGAATCCCACCAGTATAGAACTCTGTCTCACTGATTATTCATGTTTTTTTCCCATGTAATGCTTGCAGATTTTGCACCTAAAGACAGATTTTATGCTGGATAGAGGATTTGTGCTGTCTTACCTTTGCTGTTACACTAGTAGCCTATCTTTGTTTCTACTGGGTCCTCATCAATAAACACAAATTTATTTGAATGAACAGATTGAATTTACATAGAAGTTTACAATCACTGCAGCATCATTTATGATACCAGGGCTTAATATAGCATAAATTAAAGCAAAATGGTGACTGAAATTATCTTTTTAGTAGGTGAGGAAAGCAGGTTTTAGAGTTACTTGACTATAGCTATAAATATTTAACTACTTTTTTTTTTCTGGTTTGAACTCCTGTGTGGAAAATCCTTTTTAATTCCAAACCTCTATTTTTCACTTGCCTTCGCAGATAGTGGAAAAGCTGTGATGGCAGCTTATTTTCTCAGGGGAGAGAGTGTATCAGGCCACTTGACAGTGACTTCTCTGGTTGATTAAATTGTGTCAGCCACTTCCAAACAGAAAAGTCTTTTGGACAAATGGTGAAAGAATATGACACAAGTTTTTGAGGACAGAAGACATGAAACAGTGAAAGCCTTGGAATTCCTCAAGTATGACAGATTTTCCAAAATACTGACAAGTAACATATTGCACTGAACAAAGATAGTATTTGACAGTGGGACTAGTGTTTATAGTTAAGGAATGCTTCTGAGAAGAAAATATTTTAAACATCTTGCATCAGCTAATGATGAATGATTTAGTTTTTCTGCAGATTAAATCAATAATTCACAGTACTATCTGTGAGCCTTCCAGATGGCAATTTATCTGTAATAAATCACATAATATCAAGTAAATATGTTATAAATCAGACTGTTTTTTTGGTTTTAAGTTTTCTACTCTAATGTATACAAACTTCAAAGTGTCTAGGTTCAGTTATAAACGGAATGTTTGTACTAAAATTCTGGGTAACCAGGCAGGATTTGGAATGGGCAATTTCTTGATTTAGATACCATGAATTAAAATTAAATTAGTATGGTATGACAGCAGGTTTATTTTTTCCAAAGTATTCTTATGGAAAGATATAAGTTGAGAGAGATGATATACTGCAATGTTAGTGAAATTTAAAGCAAAACCATTGGATAATATTTAGAAAATTTATAAAAAAACATGGTTAAACATCATAGATAACATGAAAGTACCCTTAATCCAAGGGTTATTTAGGAAAAATCTCATAATCACAATGCACCACAGAGTTTTCTAAAACAGCAGAGTGTTACGAATATACAATTTGAGAAATTAATTCTGTGAACTGCAAATAAAACCTAATTTCCTATACATTTCTGTCTGATATTACTTAATGTTTTATATATTATAATATTATTCTAATAATATAAGAGCATAATAATTCATTTTTATCTTCCACATGTCTTTTGTCACCCTGCCTGGATGTACAAAGGGGTGTATTATGACTGTGGCCCTTAACAGCATCTATACTATGGCCCCCTGCTCAAGTAATGTGTATAAAATTCAAGCAACACCACCTTCTTTGGAGCTGTGATGCTTCTCATGCAGCAAGATAGTAACAGTTCAGCTGTGCAAGAATGGGAGAGTTTTGAAGAAGATAATAATATATTGTTTTCCAATCCTCCGTGTTACAACTTTTTTAATGGAGAAACTATTATTTAAAGTGATGAGAATTCAAAATGATATAACCAGGGAAAGGACTATTAGCAGTTGTTTATAGAAGTTGCTTACCTAATATATAATTTGATTTCACCTTAGCTCCTAATAATTCAAGCCACTGTTGTGACAGTTGTGTACATTTGGGTAACTCTAGCAAGTTACAAATATAGAGAGATCAAAAATCTCTGCAGATTTTGCAGTGTCATTCTATAACTAATGTGGTTTTTATGACCTATTCTATTATCTCCACCTAAAAACTCGCCTATTATGTGAAGGAAGACCAAATATGCTCTGATCATTAACTGAGAAACAATAGATGTGGACTCTGAAAACTGTATCATTTGCTCTATCCTTGAAGACAACACTGATGATGGAGTGTACTTTCTCTGCATATGGGTACATTGATAACTCCCAAAATTTGTATGATCTTATATAAAACTCTAGTGATGAGCTAGTTGAAATAATCACGATGAATTCAATAGAAAGGTTTGCTCACTAAAGCAAGTAATGTTGAAATTGTACACAGGAATAAATACAAAGCTGAGGTAATTCTCCAAGTGCAGATGTGAAATTTTACCATGAGGCTAATGTTGAAAGATTTAACTTTTCTGTAGTCAAGCAATCACACATGATTAAAATGTTAAATTAAGAGCCAATTTAAAAAATATAGATTGAACAATATGTCTGACATATGATGTGAATTGCTTCTTCAAGGAAAGGAAGCATGTATTTATTAAATCAAATAATTCTTGACCACTGTGTATCTAACATTGGGAAATAAAACTACAGAATTTGAAGACAAAGAAAATAATTTAGGTGTTTTAGTTAATTCCTGTAGCTGCCATGCCTTACACTATGCAGTACACTTTCCTGGTTACTCTGGATTTATATATTTCTAAAGACGATGCTTCTAAATCAACCCTCAGAACATCCTGCAGGTTTGAACTTTATCATTAAGTTATTTTTAAAGCTATTTGTTCTTAAACTTGAATTAACTTGAAATTTGTGTCAAATTTCATAATGTATTTGAGGAAAACACTGCTAAAATGAAGCATGTTTCTCCCTTCTCTGCCAAACTGACTGCATTTCTTGTCCACGATCCCCAGGTTTTACTGACTTCAGTTCCACTAGATGGCTCCAAACGTCTTCTGAATGCAGCTTTATTGCTTCAAGATGCTTTAATGTGGCATGCAGACATAAATATTTGCTCTTGGCTGGAACCTGACACACCGTGGTAGGAGTGCTACGACTTGCCCCAGGCAGCTTTATTTATTTATTAAAAAAAGAAAAAAAAAAAAAAAGAAGAAAAGAAGAAGAAGAAAAAAAGAACACATGTTCCTGGAAAGTGTTTTTCTTTCCATGGTATTTTTATCTACACAGAAAGTTATATTTTGCAATTTGCAAGATAAACAGATCATTAAAATACGTTTTCTTTGTCTTAGAATAATAAAGCACATTATGAGATTCCACATTAAAAAAAAAGGAGGGAAGAGACCTGTTCAGTATAAAGCATTTAGATCCCAATAGTATAGAAAATTGGTAAATGATTAATTACTTTTAATGACATGTAAATTATGTTAGATTCCTTGTGTTACACAGAAGATGCTTCAGCTTTCTTTTGATATACATAGACAATTTATTAGAAGTTATTCTTCTGTCAAGGAAGAAGACAGAAGGTACTTTCTAGGGCATTTTAGAGCCGGTTTGCAGCATTGCCAGAGTGAAATGGCTGATTTAAG
Organism: Anthoscopus minutus; assembly: GCA_013399455.1. Lineage (NCBI taxonomy): Eukaryota > Metazoa > Chordata > Aves > Passeriformes > Paridae > Anthoscopus > Anthoscopus minutus. The sequence continues at coordinate 17,901 of VWYI01024871.1, forward strand.
CCTAGATTACAAAATCTCTTTTAAAACCAAGTATTTTTCAGCTTTAAATTTATAAATGCTGCTTTCTGGTCAATCTATTCTTCATATCATGAGACAAGGCAATCTGCTTGCAAAATGCTAGACTCATAGTAGAAGATCAGTTATTTTTTATGTATGTTCTCAGTCTGATCAGGTTCTACATTTCATCATTGTTCTGGGTGAGAGACTAGATATGAGACTGAACTCTTGATAACAATTATGAATGGTATAAAGTAGATAATAAATTTGTCATGTTATTTATACCTTCAAAATTAAAAAGCTTATTAGGAAATTATTTATTATTAAGAATTTAATGGGTGGAACTATAAGGAATTCTCAGTTGACCTTCAATATCAAAAAAGAGAAAAGATTTAATGAATTAAAATTAATGAAAAATAACTGAAAATTAGGTATTAGAATTAGTGTCATTAGTGATATATGGGAGGGAAATAAGTATTTTAATGTTGGAATGGGTTGTGAGTTACGGATAATCTTCAGAAGGTCCAAAAGAAACTTACACTTGTGGGAAGGAGTATCAAGGAAGTAAAAGGAAGAAGGAAGTAATAGGAAGAGGAGTTTCAAGGAAAATGGATATGTAATGCTAGGGGCTGAGGATTAATGCTAGGAGCTAAAAATTATTTATATTTTTAGTTAGAAAACACAGCCTATGGAAATGAGATTGTAGTATCTGACATAATATGAAAAAAAAGTACTTTTCAATTGATTTAGTTTAATCTGTATTTGGGAGAATAATATGTGTTTAAAGGGAAAGAAAGAAGAGCAGAAATTACTTTTGAGAATCTGTCACTGATACAAAATCACACAGAATCAGAATTCTTAAAAATGAAGGGCACTTTTGGGGGTCATCCAAAAATTCACAGACAGGTCAACTACAGCAGGCTGCCCAGCACCATAACCAGTCAGGTTCTGAGTATCTCCAAACCAGGAGATGGCACAATCTCTCTGGGTGTCCTGGGGTGACATTATGATGCTTGTATCCCCAGTTGTGTGTTCTGTTCATGCTGGATGTTGAGTTCTGTACCTTTAAGACAGGTTTCAAGAGCAAAGCAGGGAGAAGAAGAAGCCTCAGTTTGTGTTCAGGGACGGCGCTCACTGCCCTGCATGCACTCGGGACTGAGCTGTCTGCAGCACGGACAGACAGCAGGACAGAGCTCTCCTTTGCTGTTAGGTAATTTTTGTTGTGGTTTGTGTGTTCAAGTTAATTCAAGTTCTTTGTTGTGAAATTATTTGCTCGGTCCTTCCCCTGTTGGCATAGTGCGTTTTAAATTATAATGGTTTGTTCCAAAGTTTGGTTCCACCTTTTTTCTTGTCAATCTTTTTGTACCACGCCCCTTGTTCTGGCACATTCCTCGTCAGTCCCCTTAAACCCTACCCCTCGTACCTGTCAGTCATTGTAAACCCTATCTTTTCTTCCAGAACTTTCCCCAGAACTAGATGTGCCTTTGGTTGTTTCCCCTGTCCCTCAAGTGTTGCCTCCTCCCCATCGCTTGCCATAGGTTACTTTGTACCTAATCCCACCCTACATACCTCCCCTTGTTGCTTTTGATTTGAGACGCTTTGCAACCACCCCGTTTCCTTGTGGTATAAAACCTAACACCTGTTAGCTTGTTTAATCGCTCTTCATTGCCCAGATTTCCTGAAATAAAGACCCTTGCTCCTGCACGAAGAGTCCTTCCCTCATTCTTTACCTTCACACCATTGCGGCAAAGCTCCTACCTAGAGCCATAGACAGCACAGGGCTCTAAGCCGGCCTGGGATTTTCCCTGAATATCCCAGGCTGTCCCACGTATGCCACAAGTTGGTGTGAGGCCGAGCTAGTCTGAGAAGAACTCTGGCTTGCAGCGAGTTTTTAGCTAGCTGAGGCAGGGAAGTTCCCCAGACAGTCTTTTTTTAGTCCCTCCTGTTTCCGTGAATTTGCCCAAACCTGCTCAGGACTGAAAACCCAGAACGCACCGGGAGCTGCCGCCTGTGATCCATCAGGGCCTGGGCCTTGGCACTTTCCAGCACTGGAGGGACTGATAAGAAACTCAGCAAGCTGAGCTGCCCCCCACAACAAGGACTTTTCTGGACTTGCCATCTCTTTGAACAGCAAGAGGTTTTATTGTTTAATACTGTTCAATTTCTGTTAAATAAACAGGCTTTTTTCCTCCACTTTTCTCCGAGAAAATATTTTCCCAAACCAGCTGGGGGAGGGGACATTTGAATTTGCTTTCTGGAGGGACCCCATTTGGAGGTTTTCTCCCAAATTTGCCCTAAACCAGTACGCTGGGCAACCAGTACCAGAGTTTGACCAACCTTGCTGTAAAAAAGATTGTTTTTTACACTTAAGTGAAATTTCCCATCTTTCAGTTTGTACGCATAGTCCTGTAGCCAGATCCTACTGCAAAAAGTCTGTTTACTTCACTCACTCCATCAGGAATTTATACACATTGGTAAGAGCCCCCTGAGCCTCCACATCTCCACTCGTAGCAGTTATTGTGGCTTCTCCTCATAATCCAACATCCGCTCCAAGGCCTTCCTTCCTTTCTGGCCAGGCTCCAGTAAGCCCACACGGCTGTTGGACTGAGGAGCCCAGAACTGAACACAACATCTAATACGGGCTGCATTGCACAAAACTATTGTCTTGCTAACTGTTTTGATGAGTTTACCTTACTTCTGCAAGGAGTCATGATGACTTAGTTGAAAAACGCAAAGAGAATACAGCTGAAGTCTGGAGGACAATGTATTTCACTGTTGACTGATCTGTCATGTCAGACAGGCATTAAGGATATAACCCCACATTTTTTTAATGAGTTTTAAAATTTGATTAAATATACTAGGATTTAAAATGAACTATTGACATTTAAAATTATATTTTAATAGATAGATGATTTAAGCTCAGCCAGCTTTCTTCTTGAATCAGTTCTTATTCCTTGTTATTGTTTGGTTTTGATCTTTCTTGTTCAGTTTTTAAGTAATAAGTAGAATAAGTCACTTGGTGAGCTTGTAGTGTATCACCAGATAAATGAAGTAAAATGGAAGAGTTCTACCTATTTAGACGAAGCTCTTAATTTCCCAGGATGTTAATGGAAATTTATTTCTTTTGTGAAATCTTCAATTTATGTCAGAGATAATATCTTTCCCTTTATGTTCAGCATCCTTCCTCTAATTATTAAATAATCAGAATCTTTACACTTTGGAGAATCTTTGAGAAAGCCTTTATAATACAAAAATCTTGAAGGGAGGGCAAAAAAATGTTCTTCTCACTTATTCTAACTTCAAAATAACTTAATGATTGTTTCTCAGTCTTTCTAAGCAATAGTTTTGCTCAGATCTATCCATATGCTGAAAGTGTTTATCTGGCAGCAGTAATGTTCCTAAAAGGTACAAATTAAAAATAACATTACCGTGGAATTTGTTATTTTGTTGAAAAATTGTTAGGTTTTTTTGCTTTCATATTGATAATAATATTTCAGGAGTTCAGATTTGCAGACTGTAAACCAGTATATTACTGCAGAAAATGTTACTTTCCCATTTGAAGAGACTCTTTTAAAATTTTAGCATGTTTTATTCTTTAAATATGATGCCCCCTCTCTCTTGCTTTCCACAGAACCTGCCATTGAAGGCCTTACAGACTGAGTAGGCTCATCTGTTAAGTTAATTCTTTAGTTTGGAACCTGATTTTCATAGCCCTGTTAATATAGTCCATTTGGATTTTTGAACCACGTTTTTGTGAAACATTGAAAAACCACCAATGCTTGTGCTACACTAACTTCTATATGTCTTAGACAATTTATTTCTCTTTTGAGAAAAAGTACATAAGTGCAATTTTTGGGGCTTATAGCTGTGGAGATATATTTCATCTTCATCTCTTCCATATGTTACACATGCAGTGTAAAAAAAGAAGCATCTCAGCTCCCATCATTTATTTTTAACATCACAGCTGGGTCACAGTGATATTTTCTGTGGCTCATGTTGAGTTTGTGGTCAAGCTAAGACATCTCTTCTAGGTGCCTTTTGTCAGGCACTATTCCCTCTTAGATGGAAGCAGTTTTACTACTTCCACTTGTCATAATTTCCTTCTACACAGGCACTGGAGAGTGATGTTCAAACATTCCCAAAGCATTTTTCCTGTTCTTGGGGTTAATGCTACTATACAAGAGGCATAGCATATAGTTCCCTTTCAGCTCCCCACAGGTAGCTGCCTGAATCAAGCTGTTTTCCTGTGTTTTCTGTTGTGTGAAACTTTCATATTTATTTCTTTGCTACTGAGAAATCTTTCCACATCTTGAATATTTTAACAGAACAGTTTGTTGTTTACAGTTAGACATCTGAGATGAGATTTGTATAGACATCCACTGCTGTTTGAAATCCTCTGGTTTATGCTACCTGACTTCCAGTGGCTGCTCCAGAGTGACACAAGGCTCCAGAAGCCCACCAGGTCTGTGGCTCAGATTCCACAGGTATCTGAGCAGGTGCAGGTATCTGCACAGTGATTAGGCGGCTGAAACCTGTGTTTGTGACTGTTAGGCAACTTCTGGAATTTCTTCAGAGATCTTCTGAGCCAGAACAACCCATTACAAACATTGCACACTTTTAAATCCTCTTTGCCTCTTATTGTGGTATTTGTCTCCCATAGATGGACTTCCCACAGCTGCAAGTCCACCAGATGAGTAGATCAGAAAGTCATTGTTCTGGAGGAAGTTTCTAGAACTGATTTTACAGGAAGCATGTTGTACAACAGGTACTTGCTGGATATGGAAAGATCATACTTGGAGTCAATTCTGAAATTTAGAATTCTGCATGATTTTCAAAACAATATCGTCTTAAGAGATATTAGCTTAAATATGTGGACTTTCAAGAGGCTTATTCTCATTGTGTTTCTGTCAGATACCACAGCTCTTTAACCCCACATTGTAGCCATTAGAATCAACAGAAACTTACCCTACCTTTGAGGACAGTGATTTTTTAGAAGCTTTATAATGTGAACTGGTTTCAACACTGAAATCTCAGCTCTTTTCATATCACAGCATGGATGTTGGATCCAAGCTCTGAGAGCTGAAAGAAGATGGATATTCTGTGATTAGATGCATCTTTACAAATGACAGCATTCAATCTAAATAGTCAAGGTTCATAGCGTTTCTTATGACACAGTGATTGTCTGCCTGTCATGCTACATTGTTTATTGAATCAGGACTTTTTTGTTAGTCAGAATTAATCTGATGGTTATTTTACTCTGCTTGCTCATTTTATAAGTTTTTTTGTTGTCTCATATTCTGCAACTGGTAGGGTTATGAAAAATAGTACAAGATTTCTTGCCCTAGATAAAAAATTTTGTGCCACAGTAGGACTTAAACTGAATGCTAGTTTTTCCCTAATGGAAAAACCTTAGACAATGTGTTCCTTCTGGTTGAAAAGGAATGTAAGAATTTTTCTGTGTTTAGTATACTGCTTTCTATTTCTCTTCTCATACTATACACACTATATCACTGACATTAATTTTATCAAAAACTCCTGTCTTTGGTTATAATTTAACTTTTTTTGCTCTTTTTTGTTGCCATTTTAAAATTTATTTTTTTCTAATTTGTAGTGAATGACTATTTCTGTGTCTTAGAAGCTACTGTAACTAACAGTCATGATGAAGTCTTGCTACTGTGTGTTGCTGACTAGTCTGAATTGATTTCACTACTAAAGTGTAACTGCAGCATTGAGTAGATAGAATTTGTACATTTTCAAAATGCATATTGCTTTTTTCATGTTGAATTTTGGTCATGGTGGGAAGAAAACAAAAGTATCAGTATTTTTTATGCATATTTCAGGACTATTTAAATTACATTGGGCAAAGTGTCCCTTTTTCTTTTAGCCTCCCTTATTTTTTCAGCTTACTTTTATACTTCACACGTAGTTCCTCAATTATTATTTTTAATGACTAATTAACCAAAAGTGCATGACTTCTGATTGCTCATTTAAATTAACTAATGAGCATGAAAGACTTCATGTAGCTTTGCTACAGGAAAAGATGTTTTCAGTTCGTATGTTCTTATCAAACTTCCTCTCAGTAATACAAAAGTGAGGTTTAATTTAAGGTTCAGAAAAATAGATGTTAGGGTGTGCTGCTTTGTAATGTGTGCAATTTTGTAATGTGAAGAAATAAGCACAGATCCAACAGTCCAAGTGACAGAACAAGAACAACAGTACAAGTTCTGTGCAAGTGACAGAGCAATTTATATTTACTTTTTTTTTTATCATCTCTAATTGAAATTCATTAGTTGTTGACACGGACAGCAAAAGAATGTATATGTTACAAAGTCTATTTTGGTATTTATCTTAAAACTGACATCCTTGGGAATTACCATGTTAAACACCAATTCTTTTTTCTGTTGGAATGGTCTCATATTACAATAGTTGACTGTATATTTGGAAATATTTAGGATATTTCTGGTCGTCAGCATGAATCTTTTTGCTTTGTACCTTGCCTTTGTTGTCTTAGTAATGGTTTATACTTAGGAAATTGCTTGAGACATCACTATGCCGCCATATTACAGTCTAGTTTTAGACTTCATTAGTTTAACATTAAGCTTTTTTAAAAATTTTTGTACATTATTAGAACTCACAAAATAATAAAGTCCTTGGGTTCTGATATTGTGTTTATGAGTAATATACATATGTTTTATTCATTGATGAAGGCCCTGGTTATTTCCTCAGAGGGAAATGATGTAATCAATACTGTAATCATATCTCCAGCTTAAAAATCAGTTAAATGATAAATTAAAGTAGTTATAATAAGAAATAACATGCAAAGTGAATCATATTTGTGAGTTGTTCATTAATGGTGGGTAATTTCAATACCACCAAACAGGAAAGTTCCCACATTCATGTGTTTGGTAACTTAGAAGATGGAATTGTCTCAGCATCTTGTAGTACTAACGTTTAGACTGTCTAATCTGAAAAGATGTGCTGATTAGTTTATGGATCTGAGTGTAATGTTGAACTTAAATGTAGCAGATGAATAATCCTCTTTTTGCTCTTTCTGAAATTCTATTAGCAATTCTTGGAGCTGCTTGATTTTTATACAAATATTCTAATTGGGTAGCAGTAATGTTAAATTTAGCCTATGTGAAAGTATTTATCATTTTAAATTGTGTGGAACTGAATTGCCATGTGTCACAGAATATGGAATCACAGATGTTATATGTTTATCAAAAGATAAGCTGGTATGTTTTGTTCTAGGCAAGGTTTCTAGATGACTGTGGTAAACCTACTTTAGGTATTTTACTGATCTGGCCAGATACATGGATAATTGTTTAAATACTAGTTTTTTTAATGAAAATGCTCGATATTTTGTCCAGTTGAAGAAAAAGTGTATTTCTGTCCACAGCTACACAAATATTACTTTCTATCCTAAATCCTAAATTTGGAATCCTAAATTTGGAAACAATTCTGAAAACCTGTGATCAGAAGCATTTACTAGGGTGAAGCCATAGTGAAGCAACATATCCTTACCAAAATGCCTGTTTTTCTTACCCATGTTAAATCTAGTTTCAGTCACATATTTTTCAGTATGATACCACGAGTGGAATCAGTCACATGCTATTTCAGTAAAACTCTCCTTCAGTTCTGTTTTAGTGTTATACACCACCATGTGAGAGCCCAGGA
>VWYI01024877.1:0-35968 GCA_013399455.1 Anthoscopus minutus
TGTTTGCTTAACTAATCCTTTAATCCTATTCATAGCTTCTGTTAGAGGATGAGGTCCTCATAATCCTTTTGGGCAAAGTTGTTTTCCTTTTATTATCTTGGCTGGTGTTCATTCAGGACTGGTTACTAGTCATAAATATATGGCAATTTTTAAGCTAAATATAGAGGCAATAATTGGAGAACTTTTTACTTTTAATTTTGCTTTTCTGGTAGTAAGTATGAGCTCAAGATACCATGTTGCATGCCTTTGTCGTGCCTGGTCCCATAACCACACGTGTACATCTCCAGTTAAAGGATGGTAGCGTATAACTTCTCATGAGGGCTTGGAAATCTCTTGGCAGACAGGAAGCAAAATATTAGAGTATTTTAGAAGAGACCATGTTTACATATCACATTGCTACTTTGCTGGCAGTAGATCCAAATTAAGTAAAAGTTCCCAGCTTCTTAGAAAATATGTTATCTAAGAGTGGCTGAATTAAGAATCTGAAGCTTTGCCTCCCTTCCAGACAAGAAGGAGGCCCTGAGCAGTGTCATTTTCTGCCAAGAGGGAGGAAGTGAAGGTGACAGGAGCTCTCCTGACAGAGAGCTGCTGACCACCAGGGCGTGGGCTGTTGGCTCTCTAAATGTGGTATTTCTTTTCCAGGGAATGCATTGTGAATTTCAAGCTTTGCTCTTTTTCCTGTATCTCGCATGCAGGCTGTTGGCAGTGTTATATTTATTGCAATTTTGTTGTCTTGGCAAAGAATTCAAAAGTGTTTGCATGCCTCAGTGGACCAGTGATAGACTAATGATATGTAGCAACAGTAAATGGTTTTTTTTCTGCAGTGCAATCGTGTTTCATAGGTGCCATGCTGGAAAATGAGATCGATGCTTGAATCCAGTCTGGTAGTTCAGTCGTGGATATGCTGCTCTCGAGGGAAGCAGCTCATGAGTAAAGTGGAGAGGGCCCTGGGACAGCCTGGCAATTTTAGCATCACCATTTTCCCAGTGGGGTTTTCCTTTTTCCTGGAGAAGTATCTTGAGCCATAACAGTGACTGTGGATTGCATAGGCTTTGAGTGCATGTGTGAGACCCAGATAATGGGCAGCTCATCTTCAGATGATCTGATGAAGTGGTGTAGCAATAGTGCTGCATGAATCACACACTTTTGAACTACTGATGGTCTGCAGATGCTCAGTCAGCACAGAAACCTGAGGTCCTTCAGCTGAATACACCCTGCAATCAGTTTGAGTTTTTTTGGATAGCACTTTAGGAGCAAACACCCCAGAAAAGCCAGGAAAATCTACCTGGCCAAAACCTATACATGTGCAGAAACATTTTGTACATGTCTGGTGCAGTGCATTTCCTGACTGTTAACACTTCTCTCACTAGAACAAACAGCTGGTTAATGGATACATGTGTTTTTCCAACTGAACTTTAATGCCAATTAAAACCAGCACCTGTTTATTAAGAACAAAACTGCTACTTTTTCTAGACAATTTTTTTGTCAGTCTGTGGCATCAGAAGAATCAAGGAGAGAAAATAGTAAATGTGTAAAGCTGGAAAGTTATGAAAATTAGATAATGAAACACATTTTTCAAAAGCAATGAATGATTTCAAAACTCATTTCAAAACTGTCTAAGATGCTTGATTTTTAACCTACTTTTTTCCAATATATCTTAATTTTTTTAAAGTGGTTTCCCTTTTATAAAGAACTGAAAACCTGGTAAATATTGCCGTAGCTATGTAAAAGTATTCCTCCTCAGAACACAAAAATCTTAAATGATACATTATGTTCAACTAATAATTTTTAAAAATTTATTTCATGTAATGTTTTATGAGATTTTTAATTTAAAAATTTATGGTCAGTTTGACCAAAAAGCCCCCCCAAAATCTGGAGCCATCTAGGTGCATTACTCCTGGCAGAGAATAGAGTCTAAAACACTGATACACTGCAAATGATTTCACACCAAAGTCCAAAAGCTGGGATTATTTCAATTGCTTTATCCAGATTGAGATCCCTGGGCACCAAAAAACCATTGGACCAAGGAAATGAGGCTGAATTTTTCACAAATGAGTAAAAGCTCCTTTTTTTCCACTGCTGTCTCATGGATCAAAGGGACCAATTGAGTGCATATCCATGCACATTTTTGCAGTTGTTGAGTTGTAGTATTGTGAAACCATCCAAAAATGCACCTAATGAAATTTCCCATTTTTGGGGAAGGAATAATTAATATCCTTTGATGAGTTTACTCAGTCTGAGTGATTTGTGAGAAGGCATGTACATATGACATGGAGGCAACCTGAAAGTTTGTGGGGTTTGATCTCTGTCCTCCTCAGGTAATGCTGAGGGGAGATAGGTACAATGGTATGAATTCTGTTGTTAACCCTCTAAGCTTGTGTAAATATTAATTTAACCAGATTAAACATATGATGTACTTCATTAGCAGGAAAAGACAGATCATATTCCAGGCTAGCCCTGTTTTATACCTGCTGGAGGTTTGGCATTGAAGGTGATGCATGGATTGAGGATGGGATTGAATTCTGTTCATCTATCAGGCATAGTCCTCCACCTTGAAAGTGTACAGCATGATAATATTGCATGGCATGTGACCCCTCCATTGGAATCCTGCTGAGCATGGGCAGACTGTCCCACAGTGTTACCCAGGAATAACACTGTCCTGGTCACTTTGTGTTATATACTTCAAGTTTTGTGTTTCAAATCATGGAGATAATTGGAAAACCACAGCTGCACAGTATGGAGCATGCTGTGTAAGCAGAGATCTAAACACTGTCTACAGAGATATCTAGAAACCAGGGTGTATTTTAGAAAAACTGCTTAATTATGGACACAATAACAAACACATCTGCAGGGAAGCACAGAAGCACTGTGAGGAAGTGTCACTGTGATATAATCTACATACATTAATTGCTAGGTAATATTTTTACATTATGGAAATAACTAAACAAAATACAAACATGCTGTAGCCTTTTAATGAGAAGCTAAAGGCCTAAGATACCTCATAAAAAATTCTGACAAACACCATTTAAAAGTGATTATGCCTCTATGCTATAATTTTTGAGATCCTTTGTATTATTAGAAAAATTTCAAAGGAACTGCAGTCTTTGTTCTCTGTTCAGGAGCCTGCATATAGCTTTCCACATGGCCAATCAAAAATTCATGAGATCTGTGATTATTCAGATAAGCTGTTACATATGCTGACTTTCAAAACTCTGAGTGATAAGCTATTTGATTTTTCTGTATTTTCCTTTTTCTTTTCAGTAATCTCCTCTGATACACTAATCTTCACTACACTTATGTGTTATATCCCAGCCACAGACATTTTATGTTCTAGCAGACACAGCTCCTCTGGCACTAGGCAGCATTTCTACCAGTTTAGGCTTCTGGATGCCTCTCAAATCTCACTTGAACAACATATGGAAATCATACTACAACTAGTTATATTTTTTGTGTATGATTTTGTAAAGCAAATGTGTTCTGTTTGAAACTTGGGGTGAGGGGAGATAAGGAAAACAATATAATAAAGACACTTCTGAAAAAAAAGTATGATCCTACTTCTAAGCTCCCCTATTTTAATTCAGCAACTGCTTTTTTTACATTCAGCAAGTCCTTTTATTGGTTATTTCTTGTTCTTTAATGACTTCACTACAGGGTGACATGGGTCGATAGGAATGCCTTCTCCAGAATCCATTAACATGGCTCTTGACCGAGTGCAGTCCAGGCATGTTAATCACTATTATTCTTCAAGAATGTCAGACCTCTCAAGTTTCCTATATATGAATTTCATGTCTCAGAATCGATGTGTTCCTTATTTGTACACAGGACTGAGTACCTTGGTGGAAATCGTGGTACAATATTAACTTAAAAATCTGCTATAGAAAATATGATCAAGATAAAGAAATTTCTTTAATGTTGGGAAAGACTACTAAACTGAAATTAAAACTATAGTATCATCTATGCATTGCTTATCTAGATGATAGCACAATTCACAGAGATTTGAATATCTCTCTTCTTTTACTCCAACACATGCATATTAAAGAGAAACTTTTTTTGATGTGATTGCATCAGGAAAAAGATATAGCATGATTGATGCCAGTGGAGTTTGACAAATAGCAACTCTACAGAAATTATACAAAAATTTCCTTCCATATTTCCTCTCAACTGTTCTGCCACTTTGATGAAATGGTAATCTCTCTAATCCATTTCTCCAGCTAGAAAAGCTGTTTCAGAAACATACCCTTCCCTGCAGTTATTACCATGATGGAACATTTATTATCCAGCAAATGAGGCATCACACTCTCTGATAATTCTCCTAAAAAAAAATCTTAGGGATAACTGCCTTCTATTGTGCATATCAATGATCAATTAAAATGTAAAAAAAGCGTTGTATATTCTGCACAGGGCAGAATACAGACTGCTTCACTGATCAATATCCAGTGCAGAAATATGTTAAATCTCATGTGGACAAATTTCTGCCTTCTGCTGAGGGGTGGTGGCACCCCACTCACACCCTAAACCAGCAAGGCTGTTGAAGGTGGAGTTGTGAATTATTTTCATGTATAAGAGCCCTGGTCAATTTTGCCTTGAAAAATATGTCTGTAATGCTCTAAATGATTTTGGCTTTTGGCCCTGTGTGTTCCTGGGCTGTTAGGGAGGACTGAGAAACACAGCTGTAAAAAAATGTACTACCAAAAAACCAACCAAAGAAACCCTTCCAAAAATACTCCTGCAAAAATCAACAGTAGACTTTGTACAAAGCCACATAGGAACACTAAACCCACCATACTACTTTTATAATAAAATATTCTGTTCAGTTGCTTCTCTTTTAGTTTACTCAGCTTAAAATCATGCAGGTGAAACTAAAGGTATTCACAAGAGAGTTAATTTTCGTGTTTGGGGGTTTTATACATGAAAACAGTGATTTTTATAAAATGGCCTAAGAGTAATGTGAGAAAATATTTGCTGAGTGATATGGGTTGTTTGTCTGTCTTCAATCCCATTTTATTTTATGTGTACACTCATACATATATATGTGTGTACCTGCTATATGCAAATGCATTCAAGTATAGAGCAGGTACTGTTTGTTAACTGACCAATTTCTTTATTGCTTTAGAGTATTCTGTTATTTCTGCCCTCTGCAAGTAGCTTCAGAAATGTTTTTGTGGCATTGTGTAACTAAAAACTGAATTACCATTCTGTCCAAGAGAAGTTTTCAAACGCAGTTGAATATTACCTTGAAAATGCAGTTTTTGAATTGTAATGATTCTTAAAAGTCTTTGTTGTGGATTCTCTTCCTTCCTATGTCTGATCTTTAAAAATAAATTTCAATTATATGGACCATTACAAAGCCATAATTACATAATGAGAAAATTTAGGTTATTCATTTTTTTTAGCATTTATTGCTGTGTTTTCTTTTATTAAGCTAAAACAAAATAGCAAATTCTTTGCTTTTTTTCTTCAGCTAAAGCAATAGGTTACATGATGTTGTTTGTATTTTCCCACTTGCAGATTGACTTGTGCACCACCTCTTCAACCACTACATTAGGAACCACCTCACATTTCATTCTTGCACTTATGTAATATTTTTACAGAAGTTGAAATAATGTACCATGGATGGAAACAAGACACGTTTCTGAAGAAATGTTTTATTCAACAAAACTTACCCAAACTTGTGCGTTTTCCAGGTAAAGGATCTGCTTTTTTTTTCTTCCTTTTTTTTTTGCTAAATGTTACTTGTTTGATCAAACAGTGTGGAGTAAGTGACCTAAGAAAAGCTTGCTGAGTCAAAAATGCTTTCTCCCAGAGTCATTTGAGAGAAGGGAACAATACTTAAAATAGTAAGCTGCTTGGAATCAAACCTACTTAATAATGCCATGAATATGTGAATATTTTTTTCTTACGTAGTAGGAAAAAAACCCCAGCCCAATGATCTCAAATCCAAATAGTTACCATAGTAACTCATGTTATGGCATATTATTTATGGACGTATTGCAACATATTATTCATAATGTGTTACTTTTTTCAGACCTTATGCTTCTGGTTGTTCACATAACATTTGCACAGCTGAGTGAAAATGCCAGATCTTTTTACTTGTAGCAAGCTAGCATTTCTCTATACTATCAAAAAGTGCAGAATGAGGTATTTTTGAGACCACTAAATCCAGAAAATGAGAAGAGATCTTTTAAATTGTATTTAGATAATCAGTGTAATACAGCAAAGTAGCGATGCTCATTTCTTTTTTTATCATTGCCATGTTTTATGGGCTGAAGGGTAGGGGAAGGTAACACTGCAGCCATTCCTGATCTGCTGAGTGAAGGGAATGACACTTCATTAAAAAATCAATTGAAACTGCAGAAAAAAAAGCAAACAAAAGTATGACATGACTGGCTCTACCATAGATTTTCATAAATGCTTTTTAATAATATTACTTATGATGTGAACACATAAATTAGTTGTAAAAGGCACACAAATTTGTTAAGCTCATCTTGATGAAATTTCAAACTAATTTTACTGTTCAAGGATTATCTTCAGACATGTATTTACTAAAATAAGTACCTATACTCTTGGTAGAAGTAACATTCTGTTCTTTTGCTTACATTTTGAGGCACAGGGAGCAGCTGGATACTCTACTGCTAAGGAATAGTAATGAAACTTGGTCACCTGGCTTTGCCATTCCCAGCTAGGGGCCAGAGTAGGTGCTCTGTCCTTTTTATACAAATGCTATCTTAAAAAAATTAAGCTAGATATTGCTATGACTGTCTGCAAAAGAATACCATTGAATCAAAGGGAACATTGTGGGAATCTGCACATCCAGGTCACTGAAATTCTTTGTCTTTGAAGCTAATCTCATATATTAATATTGAATATTTGGATATAAATATTTAGACACTTGAGTTGATTAAGTTTACTTAACACCAAGTATTTTTACGTGTTATCTAATTTCCATGTTACACAGAGCAAGTTTTTCAAGTGAGGTGTTCCTGCCAGTGAGTGCCACTCCTTCCCAGACAGGAGCTTACCTATCAGTTGATACTCCCTTTTTTGCTTGTCATTTTTATCATTTGGCACCTGAAACTAGTTTGAACACAATTTATGTCAATTACACATGAAGTATGTGACACCTGAATGCCACAAATCATGCATATACATCATTGCTGATGCAAATATACATCTGTAATTGTCTATACTCACCAGTTGTCATTGTTATGAGGCCTTGTTGGAGACTGGCTGAAGAACACTCATCCTCTACAAGCAAATCACATCCTATTCAACATTTTTTTTCTGTTCGAAAAGTTATTCAAATGTTTTAAAATAAAAATTAGTCAACAATTGACCTGGATGAAAGAAAAATATTCTGTGTGAAGAGCATTTTTCAGCTCCTCTCTGTACTGCATTTTATTTCAACAGTGAATGGACTTTTCTGAAAAGATATTAATGTTTTATTGAGAACAGGACTGTATCATTATTACCCTGACCATGCTCTTTATCCCACTAAAGAGCAAAAAAAGGGTGTTTCCCCATGCAGATTTTTTTTTCCACCAACATTTACATGGATTTTGGGTACATTTTGTTGATAAATATTCTTTTATTTCTGGGTTTGCATTGGAAAAGAAAGCAATAATCACTAGCAATAATCACTCTAGTTGTAAAGCATCCAGACTGGTGGTTATGGTTGTACACACCTGAGATTTTCCTGCTATGGTTGTTTTTTGTAGGAAGACAGTACGCTCACTCAGAGGTAGGGCAGCATTTTTGCCCATTCACTGTCTGATTATTGATGCAGCTTTTCTGCTACAAATTCTAATAATTTCTGAGAGGGAGGGGAAAAACTTCATGTGTAATCCACAATTCTTTTGTTAAATTGTTACTATGTAGTAATTCAGTTGTAAAATATCTGTAAGTTGTAAGTAAAGTCTCCTCCCAATGGTAACATTTTTTTCAATCAAAAATGCTGTTTAAATAAACATCCAGTTTCCTTGCTGTTTATACCATTGGAACTGTGATCTGAGAGCTCATGCTCACAGGGTTAGCCCAAGTATTTTGAAACATACTCAACTAGGATCCTTGAAGTGAAATTTTTGTACTGCCTCTCTGCTCTTTGTATTATTACTTTTTTTAATTCTTGCTCTTCCTCCTCCAACTCCAGTCTTTGAAGTACTGTGTCTCTGTAGCCAGCTGATAGAGTTCACAGTGAATCTCATGTTGGGAGTGTCTGCATTTATTTGGAATATGTATCTGGCAATGGAGACTTAAGAGCCATTTTAGAGCTGTTGTTTGAGAGCTGGATGCTACCAGCTGGTGTGGTTTTCTCATGTGCTGATGGGTGCTACTTGTTTTTAACACCACTATTTTCTAAATGATAAGAGCAAGAAGAAAGAATTAGTGAGGGTAAACATCGCTGCCTTCTTTGAAATTTTGTATTAATAGAATATTAAATGTTAAGTAAGGAAAGGCTAAGGGAAGGATTAAAAGGGGAAAAAAGAAAAAACAAGTAAAATAATTGAGTTGAAAGGAATTTTAATCACTCACTGCCTTATAATAGCAGTGCTTCACACACTCCAAAAAGACAAAACAGAAAAGGAGACACTGGGTTAACAGTTGCACAAATGCAGGTAAAGGCCATAAATAAGTCAGAAATTGAAACAATATTTTGGCTGTGCATAGGTATCTCTTTCCAGCTGACTTCTGACACCTGATGTTTGCCTGTGCATTCCCAAATAAGCCATCTGCCAAGACCTGTTTTCAAAGCTGGTTAACTTGTGTGGCACTTGTGTTTTTAAGCCATCTATGAGGTCATGTTTTAAGAGGTAGGGTTTGGTTGGAGTTTTTTGGTATAATAATTCTGCTTCTTGTAGTGACCAGGGTTTCAGTTTGCATACAGAATTGCTGAGCTTCACTGACAGGAATGTTTTTCCTTCTCACCACAAGAGGAATTCTAGTCTGATGTGAAATTGGAGAAGCCTTAGCAGAGTTTTTAGCGATCTTCCAGGTGACTTTTTAAAACTGTCATTTTGTTGTGTTAAAAGAACTCTCATGCAAAAAAAAAAAAGAAAAAAGCTGCAGTATATGTTTAAGAAAGCACATTAATTCTCAAATGAAACTTTGTAGAAATGCTTAGCAGCTGGTGTACAATCTGAAAAAGGTTCTTTCTTTTATTAGAAACACATAATGTTGGCATTCCCACTACTGCCAATAAAGGTTATGCCAATATGAAGCTAAGAGAAGGAAGGAAAAAAGATGAACAAGTTTCCCAGCTTTCCATTTCTATGTAATAATGTGACTTGAAGAAAAACAAAACTAATGTTCATTATATAAAGAGAAATACCTTCTGCATTTTGGTTCATCTAGTTCCAAAACAGATTGGAAGATTTTTCCTCTTGTGAGGGAGTTTATTGTTGTATTTTGGAAAATCCATCCATCCATTGAAAGTCAAGTAGCTGAATTCTGGCCTTTTGTAGGTTTGGGAGAGCAGGACACAACAAACAAAAAAACCAAAACCCCAGATCTTGAAGGTTCAAGGTTTAACTTCCATTTTAATAATTTGTGTGGTTCTGCATTTGTGGTCATCCTGGCCAATTGGGTTTGTAAAAACCAGTAAAGCTTCTTTGACCTCAACTTTGCCACCTACAAATCCGTTTCAAAATCTAAAATTTGGAATTGCATCCCTGTAAAAACTATGCCTTTTAAATTCTCAATAAGCAGCTACGCATTAAATACCATGTTCTAATTTCTTCTTTTCTCTCCACTTTTCTTTCCATGTTGCACAACTGATGAAAGTGTAGGTTTTTACCTCAATTAAATTAATTCCCTGATCTTAATAGGTTAGCTACACTAATCTGATTTTTGTGATATCATTCTAGTTATGCCATTATAAAAATCATGGAGAGCATTTCTGCAGTGCTGTTTCCTATGATGTGGAAAACAGCTCATTTTTTCATCTTGTAACTAAATGAACAAAATGCACTATAGATAAAGCCATGTGTATCTCATATAGCCTCATTTTCCTCTGAGTTAATCAACCTCATTAGCCTTGTCACACAGTTACTTATGTCAGTTGATTACAAATCACTACAAACATAAAGATTGGAAACAGTACCACTATTCTTGGGGCTAATTTATATTTATATAGGAAACCCCTTTCTTTTTCCTTTGTTTCCTCCCACATGAAACATCCAGCCTTGCAGCCTGGGGACCCAAAAGGTGCTGCACTGTAAGGACCTGGGAAAAGAGACAAAGATGAGGAGCCATGAGCCTGACTGGCTTTATTCGAGGGAGGCTGTGATCGGTGGTGGAGAGAAAGAAAGCACAGCCTTCTTTTAGGGTTGTCAGGCTCTTTCTGTGCTTCAGATCAGGTAGGATTACTCACACTCCTGACTCGTGTTATGTGATCTCAGGACCCATAACTGAACCCTTAAGGTTCAATTTTATGTGTATGCCTTTTGAAGACAACTGACCAATTGCTGCCACTATTTTAATTTTCAGCAGACCAGTTTTTATAGTTGCAGCTCCCTTCCACTCTGTTGTCAATTACTTTGTAGTTAGATTTGGGCCCAATCAGTTCAAATAGCAATGCCTTCACTTAGTCACTTAGATCCAGTTTAGCTACCTAGAGAAGTGACTATTAACATTAATCACTTAACTAATCAGCACCTTTTCAGAATGGCTGAGTGCAGATGGGAGATAGAATCTTCCTTCCTGAAGGCAAATGAGTTAGAATATTTTGGCCAAGCAGGTAAAATCCTAATGTTACATTGTCTTCTCTGGTTGCTGTGTTAAGTGAGATGGGAGATGAAATTTTGTGACCTTTTAAAAACAGGCATTACAGTTGCTGAGAAATTAGCATACATGAAATCTGTGTAGAATTGGATAACTGAAGTTATATGAATGATTTAACATCGATACTGCCATTGCCCTGCACATACATTTAGCACAGATTAAATTTACTGTAGATCTTCCGAAATGTTTTTACAAATATGCATGTTAATCTGAATGTTTTTTATATTATACAGATATTATATTTAGTAGATAAAATGAAGTGTCATGTTAAATAAAGAACTAAAATATTTATTCTAATCTGTTAATGGCAGTATTAACAATTAGGAGCAAACCCCAGGAAGCACTGACTTCTGTCTCATCTACTTTAATGTGAATCTGAAATAAGCCATTTAAAGGTAAGGAGTGTGTTAATAGAGTTAAGTCAGAGTAAAATTGGCATGAAAAGAGGATGAAGATATAATATAGAGTCATTGGTTCAGAACAAAATATAGACCCCGTTAAATGTAAAAATTCTCATGACTGATGCATGGCATCTGCTTCCAGATGCAAGTTGTTCCTCTGATCCTTTTCAAACCAACCGTTGGGACATCCTTGTATTTTTGTATCTTGAATGTCTATGTCAGGGAATTGAAAATATCTGAGTGCTAGAAATTCAAAACAGCTGGTTTTGGGAGTTATCACAGAAGTTCTGAAAGATTGTTCAAACTTATCATGGTGTTCCTATTATGGATAAGGATATTTCCTTAGTCTATTCTTGTTAACTTAATATGACTGTGGTCTATTGTCTTCTGTGGGACGTGCCATGGAAAAGTGTTAAATATTTCAGGTTGTGCTGGATGGATATAGAAAGTCACAAAATTGGCAAATGCATCTCAATATAGCATGACATGAATAATTTGTATTTTAATGCAAGAAAGCACAAACTCCTGCATATCCAACTGGCTGTTTGATCCTGGCTATCTTGAAATGACTATAGATATACATCTGGGCAGGTCAGAAGTAAAACCCCTGTTGCAAGGCACTGCCTTCCTGCAGGCTCCTCCTGCTGCAGAGGAGTCCCATGTACCTCCTCTGCAGTGTGCCTGGCTGTCCTCACCTCTGGCTCCTGGCCTGAGGGTTACAGGGAGGCCCTGGCTGTGCACGTGTCTCCTGTAGCCCTGCAGGAAGGCTACAGGTGAAATCCACTCTCTACACTTCACCTTCAAATGGCTGTTGTAGCTTCCCTGGGAGTGCAGCCCAAATTGAGATATTAATTTAGCACCTATGTGCAGTTGTTATGAGGGGAGGACTATATATCTAGGCTTCTGTTTGACATTTCTATAGCCTGATGCAAAATGTACTGGTTGCTGTAACTGGCTGATAAAGGGAGAAGATAGAAAGTGGTCTGGCTTGACTGCTGCAAAACACTTCATGATTATGTTGCAGAGCTCACCTCTTTGTTTCCTGTATCACTGCATCATGATTACGATTCTAATTAGTTTATTTTAATCACGATCAATACACCAAGGAGAAGCATCAGACAGCTAATATGATTTATTACATATTCCAAGAGCATTTGTCTCAGATTTGGCATTTCTGCTATCTGTCTCCAGAATGCCCCTGCCTGCTTGACAGGAGCCTGTCAGTGCTGCTATGATTGCTCTATGCAGTGACTTTAACTGCCAGCTTTTCCTGCAGCCTTGGAGAGTGATCGATCAGCACTACAATCACAGCTACACAGAATATTTTAACACTTGCCTATGGCCCTGTCAATTATGAAAAGATGGAGTATCAATGTGCATTGCAATCTGGTACTATACCACTTAAACATCAAACAGAAGACAAAAAGTAAACAGTGGTGACATTATGAATATCTTTCTCTTTTGAAGCCGTTTTTTCTAATAACTGATGTTTTACACATAGCTCTGGAGGAAAATCAAGACCTGTCTTTGTAACATTAAGGATTCTTGAAGGTACTTTAATTACTGAAGTTGTGGTAAAGAAATGCAGTAATGCTAAAGATTTTCATAAACTGTGTTTCAAACCTGTGCAGACAAAGGTCAGGTGAGGTGGTGGTTTATTATTATTAATGAATATAGGAGCAAGGGGAGATATTAAGGTTTCCTTCAAAACATACCATATTTTACAGATGAGTTTCAAGGCATCTTCTTTTCCTGAACCTCTAGTATGGGTGACTTGACCCTGGTTTTATTGATTAAACTTTTATTCTTCCCCAATGAATAATTTAAATTATGAGCTGTAGTCTGGCATGATTAGCAGGAATGTAGGAGAGATTTTAAAGTTATACACTGTATCACTGGGTGCTCCTCCTACTGCACTGGATTCCTTCTGCATCATGGCACTCTGGGCTGAAAACTTTATATGCAGCTTGTAACTTGATTCCCAAATCTCTTTAGTGTGAGACCTAATAACAGATTTTTACTCTTCTCTGATGCAAGGAGGAGAGTTGTTATGGACCTGTTTTCAGATCCCTGATTCTCCAGTCAGTCTCCAACCTTGCTGGACTTTCTAATTTGTGCCCCTAGTTTAGCTGTATCAGCTGTGCTGCATCAAACATCCCCATGACCTCTACATTTCCCTGAATGTGTCAGTCCTGTTGGGAGAAGGGCACGGCCCCCTGTTTGCCCCAAACACTATCACAATAAGTTGTGCTATATCACAAGGAATTTTTATATAGGGGGTGTAGGAAAGCTCATAAATCTGTAACTTCATTAAACTATGCAGCACAAAAGGCCAAGATTTGGCCTGTGAACAGTTACTTTAATGTTGCACATAAGGGTCATTATACTCTCACTAAGGTTTTTTTATCCTCAGGTGCTCTTGCAGGTCCCACTGATATACCCCAGCATTAGTTTGTGAGTCCTGAAAACAAGTGTAGCTCAATGTAGTGACTGCATTGAGTCACTATACTATATATGACTATGTTATATATAAGAGACAGAAAGATATGTGCAGGTGGCACTGAAAAACAACCTCAGATTGTAAGTGGTATTCAGAGATATGATTTTTAAAATGTTAAAAAAACAACTTCAACAACAACAAAAGAAAAAACACAAAGCGCATCCCTTCTACTAAGTCATAAACTGCAGCAAAACTTGGGAAAAAGGCCAAAAATAATTATACCTGTTCCCCAGAGAACAGGTATTTTTAAATTACAAAGCTGTATTATCTGGCTAATAATCCCCATGGTGAAGTTATACACAGGAAACTGCCTGTTGCAGTTGCCAGGCTGCTGCTGCTGAGTCTGTTTCACCTCTGCACCAATGCAGCCAGAGCCTCAATCCAAACGCTGCTGTCAGAACAATCCTTGGAGTCCTGAAAGCAGCCAGGGCTGTACTCACAGCCTCTTTCCAAGTCTTCTTTTATAATATAGCAGGGATGATCCTCTTTGCTCTCCTCAGGACAGGGAGATCCCTACATGGTGCTGCCAGTGCCTGTGATGATGTGGAGCAGAAAGTGGTGCTGCTGTGAGTTACATGGGAACGGAGCGCGTTCCTGGAGGCCATGGGGTGTGTGCACAGGCACTTGGGCCATGGAGCACGGAGAGAGCACAGCTGCTGCCTCAGGCATGCTTGGTTTCCCAGCCACAAGTAGGAGAAATGATTTCTTGGGACCTAAGGACTGTTAGTAGAGGGAGCACTGCCATATCTTTTCTTTATTTCAGATGATGAATACTGCATTTGGGTTGGTTATTTACATATATATTACACTCTATTACATATATATCTCCACCCTATTACAAACCCTGTACTTCTTAAATAGTTTAGAGAATACATCCTTTAGAAAAACATGATTTTTTTTATTAGGCTGTTTTTCTAACAAAATGAAAATATATATTTAATGAGAGTATATATTTAATAAAAATATAGTACACTTTTCTTGCAAGCTGTTTAATGTACAGGTGTATTTCAACACCTGTACATGGCAGTTTCCATACGGATTCAGTTTTAACTCAGTCTTAAACGACATCTTGTTAAATATTTTGGGCATTTTTAGAATTTGTTGCTTTGAAAAAAAATCTGCCATAGTAAAAAACCCATTTCAAAGGACAGTGATGAGGGTAATCCAAATCTTAAAATTTTAGATTTGATTTGAAGATGGCATTAGACAATATGCTTTGATAAAGTCTTTCCTAGGAAGATGAAAGGTTTAAAGGAGAAATTGTACCACACAGAAGTTAAGATAGGGCAATTCTGTTAGGTGTACAAATACTGTGCACCTAAATTTTTGGGGCTTAGAAAAACCAAAGAAATGGCATGTTCATGTCTGTTCACCTTCATATCACCTGCAGTACTGCAGCATTCCATTTGCAGGGTTGTAACTTTAGAACAGATTTCAGAGAATGACATGCATCCATATTTTCATCAAACTGTTGGTCTAATATAAAATCAATTGTGATCTCAGAGGCTTTTCTTTTTATTCATTGGAGGATTAGACACCCTTGCCAAGTATTTTAGAGTGTGTATTTGGGGAAGAGGATTATACCTTAAGTGGGTCACAATCCCAGCTGATGCTGGGCATTATAAATGCAGCCCTGAGGAGATCCAAGGTTGTAGCTTTCCAGAAGTGTTCTTGTGGCCACACTGTTGCTGCTGAGCCTTCAAAGAATGTTTAGCAGTGCCTGTCAGCTCAGTCTTTCTACATATTGCTGTTTGCAGTACTAAGGCCTTATCTTAAATCTTTCCTGATGTCTCAGGTTTAGTGGTTTAAAACTTTCTGACAACCATTTCCCTTCAGTAATTTTCATAGAAGAAGAGTCTCCATCCTAAATTTCAGAGCAGGTGAATCCGACATCTCAGTTGTGCTGGATAAGTTTGACACAGCTGTGAATTTGTAACAATACATATTTTAATGTATCTTCCTACACCTTGGCAGACCTGAAGGACAATTTATTAACCATCTATGGAAATAGCAGAAGACCTTTCATTTGGAGCCTGGAGGCTGTGAACTGATGTTCATTTTTTCCAAAGATCTGCAGTCCCTGAGAAAATACTGTAAGAATAGAAAATAAAATACCATGCAAAGATAAAAATGTGATTTATGGATTGAATTTGAACTTGTGATATTGGTTGTTATATATATATAGATTTTTTTAAAAATATTTTGTGCTGTAATGGGCTATACGTGCATTTGTACGTTGAAGCTGTAAAAAAGAAATCGATCTCTTCTTAAAATGATTTGGTAGTATTTTAATATATCTACATCCGTTTAGGCTATAGAAAAGACAAAGAAACAAATTCTGTGCTGCTCTTAATATATTTTCGTATATGAAGCTGAAAAACCAAATGCAGCTCTCAAATACAAGATATTGGAAGATTTCACAAAGAACAAAATGGAACTGGACTTAAAATTATAACTTTATCTGTAATTAACTCTGTCTTTTTTCCTATACATTTGATAATTTGGATGCAAAACAAAAAATGCTTGGATTATAGAAATTAAATTCAAATTAAGGCAGTTAACATTTAAAGGATAAGGGTTGATAACTAAAATGTGCTTATTTTTAAGGAGGAAATTGTTTCTGGTGCAATGCTTAGATATATTTATGGTAAAGACACCACTTTCTAATTAAAATAATGAGGATTAAAAACTGAGCAATGCCTGTGGGTTCCCTGTTGTGCCTGGAGACGTGTACCCCTTTCACTGAACATGTGAACTTCTGCTGGTGTCATCTGAGCTTAATAATGCTTCTGCACTTTAGACAATGTTAATTTGCATTAATTTCTCTGCCTTGTTCCTTCATGTTAGTCACTTCCTGCAAAGAACAAGTAGAGTTTTCACTGATTTCAAGGTAGAAATGACAAATTTGCAGTGTTCTGCATCTGAAGTGTAATTTTGTATTGCTGTTATACATTTTGTTGAGTCTTTTTTCTGGTATGAATTCCATTCAGAAAAGTTGTGGATCAAATGCAAAGTTTGTTTCACCTGAAATCTATCACCTAAGACATACTGTTTTCAGTCATCCTCAAGTAGTAGATTAAAGGTCTGGAATTAGTTTGGGTGTTCTTGCTGGTTTTATTTCATGGAATACAAGCGTTTTGTCATGCCATAGTTGGTTAGGTTTTTTTTCTTTCTCCTGTAAAATAATAGAAAATAATAACAGAATAATTCTTATGTGAATAATTATTGTATTTAGAGGAAATGTTCTCTGCCAGAAAATGTTGTTTAGATAGAATTTAAATATTTCAAGGAGAATGATAAATTTTTTAGGTGTGCTACAGGTTAGATAGAATTTCATTTGTTTTAATTTAAACAAAAAATAAAATATCAGAATATCAAATTGGTTTTGATCATTGCACGTGATTATTAATACTAAAACTATGTCTCTTGGGAGGCTCAGACAAAGGTAAAGCTCACAACTTTCTTGGTAATTGTAGACATCTTATAGGTATAGAGCTGTGAGGCTCTTTAGTCCAAAAATTCTCTTTGCCCTTGAGTATCTTTGCTTTTATTGGTGGTGATTCTTTTCATATGGTGAATGGAGGAAAAAAAACCAAATCCAAGGAGTGAAGTTTCTTTTTCCATTCATTAACAAATGAGATCTCTTGCCCAATTTAGGTGCTTTATATCCTTGAGAATCCTTGAGAATTAGCATATTTTCTGCTCCTATCTTTGAACTTTTTACGTTCATATCTGACAGAGAATCCACATTGTCCAAACTCAGAACTGAAAACAATGTTCTCATTTCCAACTCTATGATGGAGTATTTCTTGCACTTATGTCTACCTTTAGGAGCAAGGATCAATTATATTATCTGTTGACTCTCAGAGAGAAGGAACAGGAATGCATCACTGTTTGTAGTCTACAGATGCTACTGGTTGAAGTGACAGTGGGCTCCATGTAGCAACAAATTATGTAGAACTAGAAATCAAAAAGTTTTTAGAATCATGGATTTTTAACATTTTAAAAGTCTAGCTTTTTGAATTAAAATGTCATGATGTACTATTTTAATAATGCAACAGTTTTTTTAATGTAATAGGTAGGTATAAAAGATATATCAATATTGTACCACTTTTTCTTGACTTCATATGTATGGAAAGTGATTGTATCAGAAGTTAACCTAATTAAGTGATGTAATACCCATGAAAATAAAGGAGAGGAGGGACCTTGATTTATTGTTTCACTATAACAAGTTAATTTCCCAAGCTCCTCAAAGGTGGAGGAGCCTGGGTTCTAATGTAACTTACTAATTTCTGTCTATGATAACTTTGTACTTCAGTCAGAAATAGGGATGCATGTTAAGACATTGCTGGGGTGAGTTCCTGAAACTCTTCACTTTCCCACCTGTTTGCCATGGCTCCTGCAGGCCTCCAGAAGCCTGGCCCTAGTCTCAGTTAAGTGCATAGAAGACTGTAGATTTTAACTTTCTTGTGGAGCATAATTCCTTTGGGAAAAGACTTAGGGAATATTCTTGTGGGAGTTTTCTGGCCAAATCATTTCAGCAGGCTAAAGGCTTTTACAAAACTGATGATGCCCTTTGGGAATGTAGTTTTCAGCATTGTTTGTATCTTGCCTTGAGAAAAAAAGAGGACAAGCGTAAGGAGAGGCAGTGAGTTCAGAGTTTTCTTCTGTGACCATTAAACCTTCTGTGAAAATTTCAGGAAGATTTGAATCCTAATCACAGAGTATCAGCTTCAAGGGCAGTTGTGCAAATTTGCTTTATCATACAAGAGATGGGTTGCTAGGTCTGGTTCCCGTGAGCTGTGCAATCCTACTGCATGAGCCTCCTTTCTCTTCTCTGCCTTACTTCCCTTCCTGTAAAAACCTACTTGGATTGGAACAGCCAGGTGTTTCACAGAAGATCAGTAAGGAAAGCTAACTCTTGCTCCTTAAATTAAGATTTGTGGTGCTCTAATAAAGGACAAGCTGTTGTTATGTGCTGATATTTAAGTAAATGTAAAGAATATCCTTAGATGAAAGCAGTGAATATAGCATTGCAGAGTCAAGGATCAGCATCATCAAAATAGGAAACTGTGATGGCATTTGAGATTAGTGCACTTGGCATTCATGATCAATTTTCTTGGTCCTGTCTATTGTTCTGTCTAAATATTTCTAAAGGGAAGGGATGATGTAGTGTTGTTGAGTGTGTACCATAAAAAATGAGGAGGCCCATGGCAGGGATTGTTTTCTTATCCAATTATGTGAGAAAATATTCATAATATGTTCAAGAAGTCTCAGAAATATAATTCCTTGTTTTCTATGTTGCTTAGATATTGGTAGAGCTTTCTAAGTATTAGCATATTTCCCATCACATAGGGCTGAGTATTGTCTTTGGGAGAAAGAAAAGCTCTTGTCTTCTCAACAGAATAAACAGATTCATGTTTATCAAATTCAGGATGTAAATGTTTTCTGCAATTAGATTTAAAGTGCTGTCTAAGTGAATGATTTTTTTTATCTACAAATCCCCACAGGCATTGTGCCTGAGTGGTATCATCTCTCATATCACTTTTGTGGAGCAAGGACCCCCAAGCATCTCTGGAGCCAGCCATGAGTGTGGCCTCATGGTTTTCGAACCACCTTTAGCTGGTAGACAATTTTGATAGCTGCTGCAAATAATAATTTTGATAGGGTTGATAGTCCTAAAATCTAATCTGAACAGAGTTTTTTCCTTTCCACAGTTGCAAGTAAGAAAAATACTGAATGAATTAGTAAATTCAAATGTCTTATTACCTTAAGTTGTACCCTCACAGTGGGGTAAATCAAATTTCATTACTATTCAGAAATCTATGTGTAAGCTGCGTGGTGTTATATTAACAAAGTGGTTAGCAATCATCCTTTTTATGGTAAGAGAGGGACACAGATAATTTGTATTCATGCTATCAGGACCATTTTCAGGGTTTTCCTCAAAGCAGTAGCAACGAGTGTGCTTGCTGCCTGTTGTGTAAAGCTCTAATATGCTTTCTTATGGTCACTTGTTTTGATTGAAGAGGAATTGCTAGAGCTGAGAGGACAAAATGAATGCTATTACAGGGAGCATTATAAGCACAGAGAAAAGAAAACTTAGTGAGCCCTCAGTACGTGAGGGCTGCTTATTACTTCTGCACCAGTGCAGTGAGCATCCATGAGAGCCATTTATAAAGCGTGTGGCTGTGTGGCAGCTCTGATGGCACCTCTGATGATGAGTTAATTGAACGGTGTCAGCAAGGGCAGCCCTTGCCCTGGAAGGAGACTGACAGGATGATGGCAGCAGTCACTACTTCATTACTTAGAAACAAAATCAGAGATTCTTCATTTTAAAGGCAGGAACTGTCAAGCAGTTCAACAGCAAATGGTTTAATGTGTGGGGGTGGATGAGGTAAGGAGCTTTAATGTGTAAAGAGCTTCACTTAACCCTGTGGCAACATTCCACTCCTGATCTGTCTGTGACATTAGAGCAGACAGGACAGTCCTACTGTTTTGACTCTGGTCTTTGATTCTTACCAGCCAAATCTATTTTAATTGTTTAATTAAATTAATGTTCCTCAAGTAAGTCTGTTTTGCCCCTTGTCTCTGTCTTGACCTACAAGATTATTCATGTCATTTTCTCCCTGTGCTACTGAGAAGGGGAAGTGATAGAGACACTGGGTGGCCATGTGGCAGCTAGAAGTTGGGAGTATGGGAAGGTCAACAGACCATCCCATACATTGTAGCTGCCTCAGTCGTATCACTGCTGCTATTCAATGTCCCATTTTTTCAAATCCTTTACCAAGATTGTGTGTAAGCATGAGGAAGTAACAAATAGAACTGGCAGCTGCTTTGTTGCTTTAAAATTCTGCCTTCTTCAGTGGTCATCTTATAAATGGGATTTATTTCCAGTTAGCTATAGGGTTTTTTCCTACTATTTGCCATTTGTCCCCCACACCATCCACTAGAAAAAAGAAAGAAAAAAATGTTGAGAAGTGTCACTTCTTTGTTCTGTAGGACAATTTGGGATTTGTGTCTCTATTTTCACTTGTAGATTGACTATGCTAGCTGAGTATTTTCCATAGTTAGTGCTTCTCAGAGGAGAATTGTCTAAGAAGAATAAGAATCACACAGAGTACAAGGTTCAAGAGTAAATTCCACCCTCTCACACACCTCAAATTAGTGCATTTTGGATATAACTCAATATTTCTCACTTTACAGGTACTTGATCTCTTTGGTGAAAACAGTTGGTCCTCTACAGGAAGTTTGTGCTGGGAAGTGCCCGATAAGGTGAAGAATATCCTGTCAGCTCTGGAACAGCTACTGCCACATGTGACACCTGGGTGCTCAGCCCCTCCATCTCAGATGTACCTGCACCCACACAGGACAAATGTCTCTCTTCCAGATCCTCTTTGTCTCAGAAGCAGGTTTGGCTGTGAGGTAAGGTCCCAACAATAGGCTGGGATGAGGGAACAGGGCATGGGCAGCAGCCCACAGCCCCCCCTGAATGCATGCCAGGTGCAGACTATCCCTACCCAGCCTGTCAGGGATCACAGTTCTGTCTCTATGCCCCTTTGAACTACTGCCAGCTTTTA
This sequence comes from Anthoscopus minutus, assembly GCA_013399455.1. Classification (NCBI taxonomy): domain Eukaryota; kingdom Metazoa; phylum Chordata; class Aves; order Passeriformes; family Paridae; genus Anthoscopus; species Anthoscopus minutus. Next base: position 21,255 of record VWYI01024877.1, read on the forward strand.
TTGTGTGTAAGCACAGTAACAGGAAAAGAGGTCACAGTATACTTTAATATTTTTAATGAAAGAGAACATCGGATGTACAGACTTGAAGTCATGTGAGAAGATTTGTCACTGATGTTAATGTAAGTAAAAAACTGAGAAAGGACAAACCGTCTCAAATTCAAAGTTTTAAATGTTGAACCAAGTAAACTGTAATAAAATTTTCAGAAGCAATGTCCCCTAATTCCAGTAAATAAATGGAAAGTCAGATTTCAAGACATGCTTTGTCCCCTGCAACAGAGGTATTTTACATATTTTACAGCTTATTTCACGCCTTTCACACATGCTAAATTCTTCTGAAAATATGGTTTAAATGATCTTTGGAGCATCCTCTATAATCCATAGATGGTGAAATAGGAAGCTTCTAGACTGAAAGTTTGAAAAGACTGCTTTTACTATAATTTTCAGCAGTAGTGACTGTCAGTATTCAATCTTGGCTTCCTCCAGCTGGCCAATAATAGTTTAGTTTCTTATCAGCTTTTCTATTTTTATAACTTATTGGATTTGGATGTATATTCAAGATTACATGTGAATTTTTCCATTTTACCTTGCATTCAAGAAGCCACAATTTTTTTGTTACTTGTCCAGTTTTTAAGGATTGTTCATGGAATTAGACTTTGGGAAATTACACCTCATGTAATGTCAAAAGGATGACATAATTCAAATAAGTAGCAGCATGAGAGATTTTGAAAAGCAGTTTTAACTCCCGAATTTGATGGTTGTTGGTGGTGAGTTTTGTTTGCTGGTTCATTTGTTTATTTAAGATTAGATTTAATTTTAGATTTGAGGCCCAGATCCTAATGATTCCTCCTATAGCAGCCCCAAAACATTCAGTCTGAAGAGGGTGAAGTATAATAAGAACAAACTTCTAGTGGTGTTTGCTTAGACTGCTTTTCTATCATCAGCCACTTATCAGCTTTTACCAGAATTTACGCTGTTTAATTTCATTAATGACTGATTTTGATGAAGCCTGGAAGGTAGAAGTTATCTAAGTTTCTTTAAGAAACTCGTGCACTCTTGCTCCCTCTGCTTCCTTTGCTTTTTTAGGAAATAATTTCCAATACCTAACATCTTGCTATGTCAATGTCTTTTCCTTTGATTATTTTTGGAGCTCCTTCAGTCTTCCAGTAACCTTAGATAAAATGACTGGAACGGTGTTTGAAGAAACAAAATCAGTGATGTGTGAAAAGATATCCATGTTTCGATATTTCATTCTGTCCTGCTCTTGGGACAACCTAATGTTTCTTCTATGATTTCTTTACCTGTTGAGAGAAACTCTCTCTGAGCTGTCCACAGTGATAGTTCCATCCCTTTCTTGTGGTGCTTTTTTGATAAAAGAATTCTAATTGCTGTAACATTTAAATTTTTCTCCCCATCTGCATTTCTGGACTTGCAGCTTTCACTTCCATTTCCACAGTGTGGTCTTTTCCTGAAAAATGAAGGTTCTGTGATACCAAAACATTTCTCAAGATTACAGAGATTACATTAAAGCATTTTGTAGACACCAGGTCTGGCAGGAGAGCTGGCCAGATTGCAGAGTTTCTAGCCAGCCTTTTCAGCAGCAGCACTGCCAGGCTAGTGAGGTGCCATGCAGGCTGTTCTGATCCTGTGAGCCTCTCCTCTGAGAGACTCCACATTGCAAGTTTCACACCCCCAGGCTGCCCAGTTTGTCTGCCCCAGCTGCAGGCTGAGCTGACAGCTCCCTTAGGGACCTGCACCTTGTGTTGCTGTCCAGGAGAGTGGCTGACACTGTCACCAACACTTCACCTTACAGCGTGTCCAGCAAGCAATACTCCAACACCAGGAACTCCTTCGTTCTTCCTCAGCCATCTCCACGGAAAATTGATGACAGGTTTCTAAAAGATACTCTGAAGTAAAAGCAATCAGCCAATTCCAAGTGATAAAAAACTGGCTCTTTGAGAAAAGCTGTACACATCTTCAGCTGGTGGGAGGGTGTGCCAAATGGACCTGGTGTCACCGGCTTTTGGGTCCCAAATAAAAAACTATTTTCAGGAAGTTTAAATCACTGATTTTGATGCTCTTGGTAGTTTTGTTAGGAAATTTCTTTTTTCTTGGTTAATGAAACTAACTTTCTCAGGAAACCAATGATCCTTTCAGAGATTTCTTGGAAGCTTCATTCTGGAAGATCACATGGTTCTGTTTTTTGTTGTGTTTCATGCCCTGGGAAATATAAAGTAAAAGAAATTTTTTACTGGATCATGATATGCCAGATACTTTGCTTCTCGTAACTGGCCTTGTATGTGTTCTCTAGGCTCACATGTAAATCTCCCTCTTATATGTCAATATTGATATGTGTTTTATGTCACATTTAATTCCATAATTCTATGGATTATTTGCACAATTTTTAAAAAACTAGAACACAGTATTCATTGCTTCCCAGTCCTCTGAAACAGTGGCAGCTCACTGCAAGTGTTGATTGAATTCTGAAGTTACTCTGCCTATGTGAGGAGTTGATAAAGGAACATCTTGCAGTTTTAAGAATAAAAAAGAGAATTGCACAAAAAAATTTGGAAGGCAAAGGACTACTGAGACTCTTGAGACATAATTCACAGGAGAGGGCTCTCAACAGAATGACAGTGAGGAAAAGGTTTGCTTAGGGAGAATGCTATGAGTAATATTTGAGAGCCTTACGGGAATAAATGAACAGAACCTTAAATCCTTGTGAATAAATATTCGCAGGAGTTTCTTGCCTGTTGCAAAGTTATTTTATGTATTTTGTTGTGTAAAAGCCAATGATATTTCTGGAAAACAGCCATTGGGGGAGGAGAGTTCGGGGGGAGTCATCTACAAAAAAATAAAGACAGCAAATGGGCCAGTGTCTGATTTTTGTCTTGCTAAAGCAGGAAGGTATCATAGAAATGCATCAGTCCCAGCAGATTTCTGAATTTATCTCCAAAATAGTGAAATATTCCTTAGACTTATCTTATTGCTTATCTTACTTGAATTCTATGACTGTAGACTCAATGTAGAATTTGTAGTTCTCAAATGACTGGGATAATGTGGAAAGTTATGTGCATTTTTTAGTAAAATTCTAGCATTCTTGGTGGCATTTTAATCCCAGGAATGGAATTACTTACTTAAGTGAATTATTTTTACCTGCTTTGACTTTACACTGTCAAGGTTCAAAATTCAGTATGGTACATCATGCTAGCAGCAATGGTTAATATAACAATGAAGAAATCTATTGAATATATTTAATTGGGAGACACTTCAAGGAAACCAGAGAAAATTGATGTAAAACTGGTGTGTGAGTTGTCTGATCTAAACTAGGTTTAGGTGAATGTAATTAACATCACTGCCATATTTTTTGTGATTGATTTTCGAAAGTTGTGAACTTAAAAAATAAAAATAAAAGAGACATTCTACTACATTTCATATTACCTTGAAAATCAGGTCCAGCAGTTTACAAGTCAAATAGTTGTATGACTAGGCCGTATTATCCTCCAAGCATCTCATATTTTAATTGATTTGACTTTTTGGAGATAAATGTCTTGTGTCATGTATATAGCACAAGGCATAACACAATATAATGCAATTCCATCAAGGATCTTTAGTAATTGCTTATCACACATGGCTGTGCATGATAGATAGAAACAATAAAAAGAAAATAAAAACATTCAAGCTAAACAATGTTAGCTTCTGAAATGTTGATTTTTTTTTTCAATATGTCCAGATCTGAACACTCAGAAAACATCAATCTCTTCAGGAATGCATTAGGAACTGTGGGATAGAATTGATAAAGAGCTTATTTTCCACAGATTTAGAATCAATAGTGGGGACTTTAAGGAAGACAACTGCTGGCTGCTGCATGGGGTGTAAGGTACCCTTCTGAGTGCCTGGAGCAAGGTCATCATATTTGTCAAGTCAATTCTTGCTTTTTATTTTGGTTGTTTTATTGAGACAGTGTTAGGAGAACAGTTACAAAGCATCTCTTTAAATTAGTGAAATTACATTACGTTATCTAAAATGGTATAGTTTAAGAATCATTAAGTCATGAAAACTAGTTTAAAAAAAATCATTTACATATAAGAATTTGGGATTTTTGTTTCAGAATCAAACTCCAACTGTAGTGCTGGGTAGCTGCCCAATATGTACTTGAATGGGGTTGAACTGTAGGAAGCCTTAATTTGTTCACAAAAATAAGCCATACAAATATAATTTTAAAATGTACCTGTTATCCTATGTAACCTGGGCTTCCTAGTAGCAGTAGTTCAGAAAATACTGTTGTGTACAGATGAACAACCAGTCCCTCACTTTCTGCAGTCTGTAGTAACAGAGACCCTCAAATAAATTGAGTCAGTTTTGGTTACTATAATTTCATCTCATCTTTTCCCACCTAGTTCTGGGGAATTCCTTCTTTCCCATTAGACAGAACCAGGAAATATCTGGGAAAATCTTAAAATGAGGGAAAAGATGCTGAAAACTGAAGTGGCTTTTCACAGTCCAGTAAAGCTCTGTCCCTTATCACTGTTAAGGGGAAGGTTCAAAGCACCTTCAGACATCTCTGGTCCACCACCCTGCACAAAGCAGCTGCAAGCTTTGTCCAGCCAGGCTTTTGGTACCTGCTGGATAGGAACTGCACTGCCTTTCTAAGAGATGTGTTCCCAGAATGTGACCATCCTCCTTGTGAAAATGTCTTCTTGTAAATCAAGATTTCCTGTGCTGTGCCTGATGTCTGCTGTCATTCATCCTAGTGATGTGCACTTCTGTTCCTTCTGTGGCCCTTAACAATGCTGAGGCAATTAATTCTCTTACACTGTCCTTCTTTGCTGTCATATAGCTCAGTTTTGGGTTTTTTCCAGTAGAAGTAAGAAAAATGTGTTTTGTCTTTAAAACTCCTACTACCTCCTGTGTTCGAAATGTGTTCTTTGCATTGACAGATACTTAATATCACAGGTCAAAATGGCAAAGCAGTTGCAAATTCTGATTCCAAGATACAGGGTAACTTCTAACATATTTTCAGTGTAAGTGATGAACTACAAACAATATTCTATATAGCAGCCTAATATACAGACCCTTTGTGACTATTTGTAGCAGCACGTTTTTTATAGTTTTGTGGGATTTTAAAATGTATTTTTCTCTTTTTTTTCTGGCACTGTAAGATGTCTGGCTTACTATCGTGTTCAGGTTTACTTAATGTTGTCGTTTCATGGGATATGTTAATTAATTTCTAACTTGGTGATCTTCACTGTGGCTTCCAATTCCTGCAGATATTCTTAGCATTAGTATGTAGTGTTCCTAAATCAGAGGCTAGAGGGAAACCATGCTTCCCTGGCCCCATTATTTGTGCCTTATCTCCTAAGGCATAAGAGGGGCATAAGAGCTCAGGGATATAATTTGACATCTGTTTCTGATTTTGATTATAAATACAAGTGACCTCGTTATGTTCTCTTACACCTCAAATTTTTGTAAGTAAGGGTGAGTGCAAAGTGATGGGCACTCCACTAGGATTGCCAGCTGCTAGATCTTAACTGAGAACTACAGCTAAGGTCATAACTAATTCATATTAGCTGCAGCTTAATTCAGCTGAGGATTTGTGCTCATAGACAATATTATTAATTTGTTGCTGAATTACTTGTTGTTGAAAATAAGAAAGTCCTACTTTCTTCCATTTCTGGTGCAATGTGGTTATTCTCTAACCACAAAGCAGTGGCTCTCTATTCTTTTGGAGACTCTGGTTGTTCAAGGCTAGAGACAGCTTTTCATCTTTGGAGTTTTCCTGTTTGGGGTTCTTTTAAATTGTTTTCTTAATTTTGGTTGCTTGTTTTTCTAATCTATTTAAAACACGGACTAATTTTGATTGTATAAAGTTAAATAAAATTGATTATTTAGACCCCTAGCACCTGGATTCTCCTTTTGTTTTAATTTGACTATTTGCATTCTGTGAGCAGATCTGGTTTTGTCTGTTGGTTTTTTTTTCTTCTGCTGTTTCCATTGCTCTTGTTAATTCTGCTGCTCTGGGCCATGTTAAATTCACTTTTGCCAGAAATCATCTTTGGAATCTCTCATTATTAACAGAGAATTCATTCTCTCAGTATGTCCTCTAGGACATTTCTAAATGGGCAATATTCTGTTAGTCTGTTAGGCTGTCACATACACAGTTATGGTATCATTCAGCTGTAATGTCATATTGCCTTTTCCTATAATGAAATATTTTACAATGGTGTTGGGTTTGATATGTTATTCTTTTACAATTATTTGTACATCTCTTCTGAGGTTTTATCTCCTGCTTTCTGAGACTGCTACAAACTGCTTAAGACAGGGTAAGTCTAACCCTTCATGCGTTTAGCAGAATTATGTGTTCTCTGTAATCTTCTATGTGAAAAAACATTGGCCCAGGGTTTCTATATATTGCTGCCATTTTCTGCCCTGGATCGTTCATTTTTCATACAAACTGTCACTCTTATTTTTTTCTTTTGTTAGCATTTACATTAAAGAAACCTTTAGTTTAAAAAAGTTAAATTGTACTTATACTGATGAAAAAAACTCTTGCTCTATTTCAGCAGTATGAAAGCACAGTAGAGGAAAAACTCTGTGTAATTAAACAGTAAAAAGATATGAAAATGGAGAATTGCTACATTATGTAGTAATGTAGTAATTCTTGCTTTTAGTTCACTTCCTGAGATGCTATCTGTTAACTCTGGAATAGTTTATTTTGGATGCCATAAAGTTATTGTCCAGTGTGTCTTTGAAGGAGTTATGCATAAAATAATTTTTTTAATTATCATTTTCCATCACTAACTTCAATTTGGAAGAGTAAACATATAATTGATTTAGTTTTGAGATTATTGCTCTTGCAGATAATTTGACAGTTTATATGTATTTTATATGTATTTTTTCAGCAAAAAACCAGAAACTTCCCTGTAAGAATTTTATGTCTACTTATTTGCTCTTCTGCAAAAGCCATTTAGATAATTTCAGCTTTTTTGAAGCAGTTGATGTTTTCTTTCTACTCTGAGCGCCATACATCAATTTGCTTGAAGCTATGAATATCCATAGTTTGATTTTATAGGATAGTATCAGGCATGAGCTGTGGAATATGCTGCATTTGGGTCTGCCAACACATAGACTCTAGAGCAGATAAACCCTTAGCAACAGTGCCAGCCTGATGGTCAAATGCAGTCCCATGAGTGACAACAGATGAGATTCAAATACGGCCCATACAGTTTACCAATTCTTACAACTCTTACTCTAGACAGCAGCTGAAACCCAAGAGTACCTAAAGGGAATTTGTGCAATAAGAACTTTTTGCATGCAAAACTTAATATATGGTTTCCTTGTTCATCCAAAATTAATGATAAAATATTCATTTGCTGTAAGGGTGTGACTCAGGAGTCTGTCCAGACTAATTTTTTGCAGTAGCCAGGAGTGGGTATGGCTGGGACACAGATTATTTTATACCACCACATGGGGAACAGAGATTATTCTATAGCACCTCATGGAATGGCTGAGGGCAGAGGGAAAGGGATTCGATTTCAGGGAAAAGGTGTTCATGCCAGTCAGGAAAAGGTGACAGCCAGAGCAGGCTGGTCTTTGTTTCTTGTTGGGGCCTTTATATGTACATTGTTTTCCTTTCTTATGCTTTTTGTTATTAATATTGTGCTGTTACTGTTCATTTACTTATCTCATTGCTCTTTCCAGTAAATCATTCTCATCTTGACCGGTGATCTTTGCCTTTTGTGCCTCTGTCTGGAGCAGGGTAGGAGGGGGAGCAGTTGCCAGGTTTTAGTGTGAGTCTAAATTGGAGTCTAAATGCATTCCTGAACCATGACACCAGACTGAGCTGTCTTCTCTGAATGTTGAAAGGGAGACTGAAATCTGGCTTTGGCCAGGCAAATTTCTGATGTGTCACCTTTTCAATAAATAAAACCCTTTCATCATCAACATCGCTTCTGTCTCCCTGTCTCTCTTCTATTTTATTTCACTCTCCATCTTACATTTTGATTTTTTAAAAATCATTCCTAATTATTAAGTACGGCATTAAAACTATTGCAAGTTTACCCTATTTTAATGGGGTTTTTTCTTAGTTTAATCAACTTCCACACATGACCCTTCAAATGACACACAGGAAAAAAGGTCCCCAGGCTTTATAAAATTATATGTAAGTACCTTAACAATACTTAACTTCTTTTTATACAAATTGTTTTTTATATTAACTTTGAGTATTTATAGGCATCAATAATTTTATTTGCATTAGGGTTCGGGAGAAAAGAGATTCTGATAATTATGCAAACTGAGGGGTACTTCAGATCTGGCAAATGTAACTTGGTTGGAACTCCAGAGAAGCACAACAAAGCCACTACATTTGGTTTGAGGTAAACACATACCTGAAGAGGAAAGTCATTTTGGTGTTTGCCTGAGACCTGGTTTTTTAGAGCCTAATGCAATCAGGCACCTAACTACTGTTGTATTTCCAAAGAAAGCAAATTCCTATGTCCCTTAGTCTTTCATAATTCTAATTTATTTTTGGTATATCTGTTATCTAGTCATAGGTAATATATACTGTCCAAATATGGGAGGAAATGCTCAATTCATTTATTATTTATTAGAAAGAAATATTTAACTATTTAAATGATAAAGTTGAAAAAGGTCCAATCTAAGCCAAAGCCAGCCTGTGGCTTAGACCCCTGTATGGGGAAAACCATTTCAAGTTATTTATATTTTATATTTCTCTACTCAGCAGGTTTTGAGGGCTAAATATTTTGGTGATTTAAATGCAATAAACCTGGGCTCTTTTCCAGCGTCTCCTGAAGGCCATTTTAGTGACCTTCGGCAAGTTCATGGCAAATAAATAATGGGATTGAAGCTAATTTCCTTTACAAAGGAAAGCAGTGTGGCTGTAAGTATAAATGTTTACATACTCATCTGAGATACTGCAGTTAGAGTCCTGTCGACCACAAACCAGCATTATTTATTGGAGTGGCTAAGACTGAATGATGAAAATGCTAACACTATCTACTCAATCTGCATACTTGTTAGAGTGTCATAAACACAACACTTCCCATCAAATGCACTCTTCCTGATATGAATCAAGTGTTTTTATTACAGTGCTTGGCACTATTCATCAGTCTGACTCCCTGGCCTTAACTGCCAAATACAAAATGCTTGCTGATTTTCAGGGATGTCACCACATAGCCATGGTTAGAGTAATGGGCTATCAGCCAAACACATACAAAAAATAATTACAAACATGTAAAACTGAACTCTGGGTATTTGTACCAGCAATACAATTCAGGTACCTGCTTCTGCAACCAGTGGGCATGCCCTGGTTCTGTACACAGAATTTGGACTTTCACACATCATTAGAAATTAACTAAAATGTTCATAGAGAATCCCTGTGTGCCACTATTAGTTTCACTGTCAGACATGATGGCTTGGTCTGTTGGACTTGAAGATTTTATCCTTCCCTATACATTGCATGACACCTGTATTTTCTCTATTTCTCTGCTTAAAATGCTGAACATTTTGGGTAGGCAATCCATGTCAATACAGGAAGCTGTTATTGCTAACAATGTATAGACTAACAAGAACTTGGATTCTAAATCTTGGATTCTTGGATCAGTAAACCCTATCAGTCCAAATGACAAATGTTTTTGCTATTAAAGCTCAAGATAAGCAGTTTGCAGGTTTTAGAACAGAGACCAAGACTCCTTGACAGTCTGGAAAAAAACCCACATTCTCTTGAAGAATTCTATCAGAAAACAAAACTCCCATGTCTCATTGGTTGGTTACTGTTATTTTTGGTAAATTAATCCCTGCGTCAGGCCCATGCTCTCCGAAGGGATTATGTCCAGTGCTGTACACCAAGTGTTGAACAATCAGTGATCTTCACCTTGTGAAAAATCTCAAAAAGTGTTATGTGTGGGAGGTGCAAAAAGTCAAGGTTTGAAATACAGAAGCAGCTGTAAACATCACACTTTCCTAGGTGTTTTGTGAGGATAGGAAACCTGATGCACTGTGAGATTGTTGTCTAGAAGGTTACAGTGTCGTGGAAGGTCTATTTATGCTTATTGCAGACACATTTAATTGAGTACACACTACAAATTGGAGATGTTGAACAAATGTGAGAATTGTTGTGCATTTTATGCTCTAAGAAGCATAATTGTAGCTCTAAAAGAAGCTCTAAGAAGAAAAATTGTACCAATGCAATAATAGCATTGTTTTTGAAGGAATTTCTATTTTCCTGAGTGAAATTATGATTCTTTTGAAGACAGAGACATTAAATTCTCCTTTGGAACTAAGCTTTATGTAAAATGAGAAGGATAATCTTTTTCTCTTGGAAGAAATCAAGACCTTGTAAAGACATAAATAATTATAGAAATTTCCCAGTGACTGTGAGCAAATTACTGATGCTCTCTGAGGCTGTTTTACTTGACTAGTGGGAAAATACTAAGTTTTCTATTTCTATTATTGCAAAGTTCATCTGCTGAAAAAGCCTTTTGTTATTATTATTGCAGTAAAGAGGGATTGTACCCTCTGTTGGAGGGTGTGCAGTAGCAAAGAGGGAGCTAAGAAAATTATAATGTCTAGGAAAAAGTGGATAAGGTTTCATATAAATGCTTTAAATGCCATGTTTTAACATTTCCTTATATTTCTTCCCCAACTTGAGCCCCAGGTATGTACAACAATTCCTTGGTGTAACATTTTATTTAATACTTCAGGGATCACAGAGAAGAGACATTGTACCCCACAAGTTGCTTAGCTCCAAAGCTGACCTATAACCACACTGCTGGCACCAATACTGCTGCTTTCAAAAAGAAATGCCAAAGAAGCTCTGGGGCTTTTTTTAAGACTCAGTTCTGGAGAAAAGACAAAACCATCCAAATATTTCAGTTAATCTTAATCATACATTATTTGTTTTGTTTAACAGCTCCACCTGGAGAATTTCACATTACTAATGGTCAGCTTTTAAAATCTGGGATATAACTGTCCTCTAACTCATATATGCTGAAGTGTCCTTTATTTCCCACTGAGAAGTCTGGGTGATACTGGCAGAGAACCATAGATGAACATAATCAAAAATCTGTATTTATTTTTATTCCAGTTCCTTCCTTTAGTAAATTTTAGGTGGTCTCTCTATGTATGGCTCTGTGCTTCATTCTTATTTGAAAAACACCCAAAATTTCAAACTGGATTGGACTTGGTCTGTCTCTCTGGGATTTTTTTGACAATGTAGTTTAAAGGAATGAGCCTGGAAATACTGACATAACACGTTTTGGTTTGGTCCTATGCAAGAAATAATTCTGTTTAAGAGGATTTCCAATCTGTGAAGTGGGCATCATAACATCTGTTTTGTACAGCAGGCTATGTGGATTAACTAATGAACTCTGAAGAAATTATTGCTGAATTTTTGAAAAAAGTTCTATTTGTAAAATAACCACAAAAATGTTAGAGTAACTGCAGTTTAAAATCCCAGACTGAGGATTGACCAAAAAAAAAAAAAGAAAAACAAAACAAAACCAAAAAGACCAGCTTAGCATTTCAAACATCCTCTGAAATGCGAGGGCACAGAATGACCTGGAGGATGCCTGATTTTTAGAAGAAAACTGGTGATAAATTTGTTCCTCTTGGTAGGTGTGAAAACTGATCTTCTCATATAAGTTTGGGAAAAAGTCAAAATAATTCATACCTCTAAAGTATAGGTTGGTGACAATAAAATCAAGGACATCCACAGAAGTACTTTAGTTGTTTTTATTCTTATGCTGGTGCAAACAGAAACTGTTAAGCCATTTGCAGTCTGTGCTCATATGTGTCATTTCACAAGAGAACAGACACCTGAAGAGTTTGATTTTAAAACACCATTTAAATGGGAATTATCAGTTGGTTTAAGAATGTAGCTTTTGGTTTTAGTTTTCTCCTTAGGGGAAACAGAACGTAAGTGACCAATGAAAAACCTCTGTTCTTCCTTGCAGAGAAGAGCTGCTCTGCCTGTGCTGTGGAGTCAATAGTTTGACTGTGTTTGTTTTAGTACATATATTTTTATTTAATCACTGAGTTCATTCTTAATCTTTTATTGGTTCTTTTCCAGACAGTGCTTTGGAGCTGCTCATTAGCTCTATCCCTGTAATCCTAGAATTTTTAGCTGTTAATTTGTTAAAAGGAAATATAGCTTTAAGACTTGTGGGAATACATGTTGGCTACAACTGTGTTATCTGTACAGCTGGCTTTATATGATCCTTTATCCTAGTGGAGAATTGAGAGTTGAGAAAGGTGGATTAGGAGAACTGCTGGACAGCAAGTGTTGTTCACAGCTTGCAAAGTGAGCATTTTATTTTAAATGCAGTTCTGATGGCAACCGGGTGCTTCTGGTGTCAGGACAACACACAGGAAAGGCAGCATACAAGAAAACACTAGGTATCTGTCTGGTGGATGGGATGGGGGCATCTGCAGAATTTCTTAATTTACTGCTGATTTTTCTATCACTGAATTGAGATTCTGCCATTCTTTATTCAGTTTGCATTTTAGTTCGAATTGCAAGTGAAAATAATCCCACTACCTTTTAATTTAATGAAAAAGGAACTAACTGTTAAAAATTATAGTGGCACACTGAATAGATGAATTCCACTGGGAAAAAGGAAAAATTATTCCCACAAGGCTTTGCCATGGGGAGCCTTTAAAAGGAAAATGCACGTAAGAACAAAGTAGATCTGAGTGACTTTGAAGGTGCTTTTTGCAAGTGCTAATGGGAGACTATGGAAGGAATCTTTTCAAAGGATGTGGAGAAGCAAAACTGTGCCTCCTGTGGTGTTAGTCTTCATACTGTGGTGCTGATTAACCAGGGTCACCTGAGTAGGACAACCAGGAGCTGTTCTCATCTCAGACATAGAGGGTCCATCCTCACCAGAACTATTCAGCATAAATTTGAGCCCTCTTTAGCTCAGTACTAAACATAAATATGCTGCCACCAAACCAACCACCACACGTCAGTGGGGCAGGAAGTGTTGCAGTGTTGAGAACTTTGAAGAGAACACGTGAGGAAGAGCCAGAGCCACCACTCAACATACATAATTCAGATAGTGTTGTCACAGTGGGCTGTGTTAAAACTTTGAGCTGATCTTTCATCTATTTGAGCTATTTCAGCTCAAAGAGTTAGTTAAGTAAGTTAGTTAAGCAATAAACTTTTTTTTGTTTATGCTTTTTTTGTCTCTCTCAATAAAAAGGCAAGTCTTGAAACTTAGACACCTAGAATGGGCTAAGAAGATCTCCTGCTGAGGGAGTTTAAGTTGGGCTGCTGTGCAATTGCATGTGACTAGAGAAACTGCTAAGAAAGCTGAATACTACCAGTGTGATATGGGCTGGTACAGGACAAATCTGTGTTGAATGAATTCTGCATTATCATGAATACACTGCCATTGGCAGGTACCTGAGTTAGCTGCTTTAAAACTGGCTCAGGTGTGTCAGTGGTGTTGCAGTTTCTGCAAAGTTTTGGTTTAGCCTGGAAGTGAATAGAAAAGAGATCTTGTATGTTACAGAAGTGCTGGTTCCAGAGCTGCAAATGTTCTACTTTCCTCCTCACGTTACCTCTAATATTGCTGGTTTAATATCGAGAAATACTTTTATTGTAAAACACTCTAGGGAACTTTTAAGCTAAGGTCCTTCCTGTGGGATATTTTTTTGCATTAGATATTGGAGAATATTCTTAATGGAAAAGTACTTTTTTGATACTTTATTCCCCATGATTCTCTTATTGCATCAAATCTGAGTATAAACATTCTGGGAGAAATATACTGTAAATATTTGTATTTATTAATGCAAATCAAAATCACACAGCTAAATCCCTGTGTACTGAACTAAATATTTACCCTTCTGTGTAGATTTTAAGTGTATTCAAGGACAGAGCAACCATTCTCCATGTTCATAAACAGTAAAAGATGCCATTCAAGAATTATGGATATTTTCTTATTATTGAGTGAGACAGTTGGAAACGAATATAAAATATAAGAGTGGGGTCTAAAATCTAAATCTTGTGTGTCTTGAAACATTTTAGCGATCATGATATAATGTTAATTGCTTAGCTGAAGCCCCTTACACTAACACATTTTAAAAACCATTCAGCTTCCTGGAACAGCCCCTGCTTAAAGAGTTAATAGTCTAATGAGCCCAAATGGATGAAAATGTAGGATATCAAATGGATTTAAATGAAGTTTCTGGCAAAGGTCATAGACCTGCTGTTGTGGGTTTAGAGCTAGCTAAAACTCACTAGCACACTTATTTTTTGTTGTGAGATATGGTTTTAGAAGAAAGGAAAACACAGGCTCAGACTTAGACTATAAGAAAAGTTTATTAACAAAACTAAAAAAAACAAAATGGAAAGGGAAAATTAAAATGAAACTTTTAGAACACTTTTCCTCTTGCCCACCTCTCTCTTCCCTACTTGACAACATAGAACAAGATCTGGGATTTTTAAATCAGTTATCACTTCTACAATAATCTTTTTTCAATTCGCATAGGGCAAGGAGTTTTCCTTTTCAACACCTTGGAGATATGTCCACAAGAACAGTTTTCTCATGGCTTTGCATCTTCACAAAAACAGCAGCTGCCCGGTTTAGAAAAACTCTGCTGTTGTGAAACTCCTCCCATTTTCTTCATTGAGTCAATGGGTCATTGTCAACTTATGGGGTGTCATTTTTAAAGATGGGCTGTTCAAAGGAAAAAGA
>VWYI01024877.1:36337-87821 GCA_013399455.1 Anthoscopus minutus
GGGGGGCGGCCCGGCCCGGCCAGGCCGCGCTGGAACCAGGCCAGGCCTCTTCCCCCCCCTCACAGCCCCGACACCTACAGAAGCCGGAAGCAAAAAAAAAGTGAGAGTTCAGAGTTTCCCGGACTCCAAAATGGGTGTTCACAGGGGTGGATCCTGACTCTGAATGGCTTACAAAGCTGTCAGATCTCAGAACTGGACAGCCACTGGCTCCCTCTGAAGCCCCCAAGAGCCTCTCTCAGGAGAACTATTTCCGCAGATGTCTTCCCTTCCTTCCTCCCCAATACCAACCAGTGTCAAACTAGCACACCTGCTTAGGTAAGGTAGAAATGTGCTTATTGTTCCTTGGTCCCCATCCTTACACACACTCCCAGACAGCCACACTTTGCCTGAGTGGCTGCTCAGCGCTGTCAGTTTAGACCATAGGAAATTGCTTGGGAGAAGAATCACAATGACAGGGTTACATGGCTCCTAGATTTACTCTGATTCTAATTCTGGCTTCCAAAATGGTGCAGAAGGTCCATACTTTTCATCATGTTCATGTGTCTGTCCTTTATGAGAAGGTGTGAGAAGTCTCTGCACCAGCCCAGGGGCTGCAGCCTGAGCCATGAGCACATCAGCAGGGCCAGCTTAGACTCACCGTGCCCATAGAGCAGAGAGGGACCTGATCATCTGCCAGGAGCTGGGACACCAGCTACCACAACCCAGCAGGTCACCCCTGCACCCCAAAGGAGGGCTTCCAATACAGATATAGCTTGTACAGGACTTTCCCTTTGGTTCTATTTTTAAAGTGACAGTAGGAAAAACCTCATCAGACTTACCCCAGAGTGAGACTTTAATTTGCTCTGTCATAGTCTATCCTGCTTGCTCTTGATGGGCCAAATTAGTGCTATTGTGTTTAAAGATAAATGGCAGAGCTTTGCATACACCTGTGCTAGCAAATGTGTCTCCTGCAACTTTAGAAAAAGCGACATAAGGACAAGTAATGATAAGATCTGGAGTAGATTACCTTGCTGAGCTAGAGCTCACTAAAACCAAAACCCTGTCTGTGATTTACTAAGCCAGGAAAATAACTTATAGTTTAGACTTGCTTTTCTCTTCTTTTTGAGACCCAGAAAGGCTAATACTTTTATAATAACCGTTTATAGAATGATCCTGACCTAAGCACTGAACAGGAGACCACTACAGAAAATTTATGCCTCGAACCAGCATAGTATCTCCAACTATTATTGAATTGTAGCAGTACAATATAGCTCATAATAAAGCTTTTAGAAGTGGTGAGTTCTTTGCAATTCTTTCTCTTTAAAATCTCCTGATACACTTTTAAATCAATTTCTAACAGGGAAACATTTTTTCCCAGGGCAGTAAATAAAATGTTAGTGGAGAGAAAACTCTCCTGCCCCACTGCGCCTGAGCAATCCAAGAATTTCAACAGATCAGGACTTCCTCTCTTCTCCTTTGAGGGAAAGGATGACTGGGGATACACTTGGTGGTGGCCTTGTCTGCTACACAAATCCTTCTCTGGGCTAGATGACCCAGACTTAGAGTGCACACAAATATTTGTAACTCTGAGAAGTGCTCTTACAATCCATCCTGCCATGGATAGTAGAGCTCTATTTGTGCCACTGGATGAAGATTTTGTCAGTTACAATATAAACAGGAACGATTATATAATTAATATGTATTTAATTTTATGGTTACAGTGGGATTTTTTTCTTTTAATAGCAAACTGGTAGCTGGCTTAAATTAAACCTGTAGTGAGAAAATCTGGGAATTGAAAGAAATTCAGATTAATCTTCAATTTCTCTGTTTTGGTACTATCTTTTAAATTAGCAGTAGTTTAATATCAACTCTGTATCTGAAGCCACACATGAAAAGAAATAATAACAAAAACCTCATACAGCACCTGCACATCTGCAGTAACATTTGTTAGTCACTTAATAATGAAAGTAGCTTGAAGGGTTTGAAGAAGTAAATTGGATTGCTAGGTAAGTGAAAAGTGATGGTTTCTATTTTTATGACCTGACTTGCTCTGAATCAGGGAAAACCTCTGATCTGTTTTAACAAGATAGACTACAGATGTAATCTAAATAAGCTACATTTCTTACTCGTATAAGGGTTCTCTCTCTATAAGAAATTTAAAGGCCATATTTCTCCTGTATTATTATGTAGTAGTTGCTTACCAGGATCATAATTTTTTCTAACACTAAAGAAAAAAAATGAAGACATTAAAGTTAGGCATGTTTATTAAAGGGAAGAAGTTGTTCAGTGCAGATTAAATTTTTAGGGGATTTTGATGTCGCCTTTTAAGAGCATGCACAGATAATAACTCTGAACCTTACAGTTCAGTTAGTACTGATTGGTAGAGAGCATATTCTACCTCCAATGCAGTATGCTAAAAATCAAGTTGCTGCCAAACTTTGCAAAATCCCATTGCAAATCATGAAGCTGTTAAGCTTTCTCACAATTCTCACATTTTATTTTTCATGTTTGAAAAATGCCCCGTCTCAAAAATGGATGAATTACTTTCCTAAAACTATTTTATAAATGACATTCAGAGGGAGAGTTTAATCTCATATTTAAAGTGTAGTGTAATGAGGGCAACTGCATGATAGTTGCACTGAGAAGTGCTCTCTTATATTAACTATGGGTATTTCTGTGGCTCTATCTATATTGAAAATGACAAATAAAAGTAAATGCCATCGTCTTTTTTCTTTTTTGTTACTTTTAAAATGCTCCTTCAAATAGGATTAATTTTAGTTGTTTCTATAAGAAAACTGGGCTTTCATCCTAGTGGTTTAATGGATAAATATCTGTTTTAAAAGATTAATTTTATGCTGGGACTTCAGCGAAGACTCTGGCTCATTGTGCTCTGCAATAGTATGGTATATTTCACAGCTGTGGCCTTTGATGGAGAGCAGCCTGCCTTCTGCTCCAGAGAATGGCTCTCAGGGGAGTGTTCTCCGTGGTACTTTAGATTACAACCACTTCCAGAAGGTGTAATGGATAACAAAAGAAACCACAAGATAGCTTGACCCATACCAGTTTGAAGGCTTTAAAATTACTGACCTTACTCTAAACTTACAGTTGATTTTTTATTTTTTATTTCCCAATGTGGAAAATGGAATACAGGTGTGCTGTGATCACTACCAGAAAGACTTGCAGCAGGATCCCCGGGAGATTCTATGTAGGCAGTTTCTTGTATAAAGCGTGAAGACAGAAATGTAGATCACTGGCATGGGGTTGTTGCCACACAGGAGATCATGTGGTTGAGAATTGGTTCTGGGTTTGGATGGTTATAAAGTTTCCCTGCTACCATCTGGACAACCAAGAGTGAGGAGTGTGAGGTGATCCTCTGCACTTTTGCACATGAAGCTGGCTTTAAGCTCACTTATCTAGGCCAAGTTGTGCTGTCACAAGAACATTCAATGGCAGCCAGCCTCTGCTGAGCTCTCCCCTGTGCTGCCATGGCTGTATTGCCAATGCCACCCCAAGGAGCAGCTCTGACAGATCTGCTGTGCTAAGTCTGTTCCGGACACAGAAACGTGTTCACGTCTTTCGGGTTTCCTCAGTGCACAACACGCAGGCAGAATTATGTGAGATGTGTCTACTTTGCAGCAGTCCTGAGTTTTGCTGACCTAAAGATAAAATATGCTCACCTGTTTTTGTATGAAGATGCTATTGGAAAACTAGCATTTTACTCATGCATAAAACTATTATTTAGAAAGCAGAGAAGCCAGACTTTGTTGACGCAGTGCTAGAGTCAGGTGGGCTAGCTGAGGTTTGCTCTGGCTCGTGCCAAGAGTGGGCCAGAGCAGGGCAGTAACCTGTACCCTGGGGCTGGCTTTAGAGCTCTGCTCTGTGGCTACCAGTGCGTCCGTGGTTGGGCAAAGAGGTGAGGGCAGGCTTACAGGCTGCTGTTCTGACAGTTTGTTATTGAAGGGCAGCAGAACCCGAAAGTGAAAAACTGAGGTGAACATCCATTTATAAAGGGGGACAACCCAGGGGGAGGAACAATCAGGGAAGCAATCAGCAGAAACTGTGAGAGGTACCATAGGTGGGGGTTACAAACTCGCAACAAATGAAACACCAGCAGGGTGGAGTGGGGGAAAATGGACAAGGGAGCTGTCGCACCTCCACTGGGGTGTGGAGGTTTAGGGGACTTCCAGAGGGGGTGGAGAGATGGGGGTGGAGACTGGGGAGGATTGACATTGAACTCTCTGGGAGAAGGGGCAGGGACCAGGGTGGATTGACAGAGAAAGGGGAAGGGATAACAAAGGACTGACACTCCAGGGAGGAGGGACAGGAAAGGAACTAGAAATAAGGGAGGCAATACATTGATTGACAGGGAGGGGTGGACACAATATAAGGATGAAAGCATTACAAAGTATGGGGAGGAATACAACTGGGGAAAAGCAACAAGGAAAGAAGAGGGGTAAAAAACTCTGAACTTTAATGAAATAAACATCCATCGCAACATTTGTGATGTAGACAGATATCTGCCCATCTGGACTGGATGTATAAAATTTATTATTTTCTGATTTTAAAGTGCCAACCTCAAGAGCAAAGGGTTACTGAGAAGACAGTATTAATCAAGTTTACCCATTCTGTAAAACTTTCCTGTTATACTGCCTACAGGTATTGTATAGCTCTTCATAGTGTGACAGATGTAATTCATTTTGGGGCTGCAACGCTCAGAATTAATGAGGTTATTCTAAATTTGTGTTGATAAAATCTTTATACCACCTTATGCTGGTACATGCCTTTGTTGCATAGTGTGCAAAGAGGTAGATGTATATACATTTATTCAGCTTATTTATTTATCTTTAAACTTACAGTGCATAAAGCTTAAGATCTAGTATTTTAATACTTCAGTAGTCCTAAAATGTCCATAACTATAAAGGTAAATGGCCTATGAAATGATATACTTAGCATCTGTAAAGGAATAATGTGTTTAGAGACCCAATGAAATAAATCTGTCAACATAAGACTACTTTAGAGAATAGGATTTCCATGAAGTTATTTTTTTTCTACAGAATATTGGGAAAGCTGATTCAGTTAGACAAAAAGAGATTAGAAAGACAAGGATGTGTGTATGGGGGGAAGCCAAATAAGCATTTCAATTACTGGAATTAAGCAAAGGCAGTGAAAAAAATTCATTTGGCCAAGGCAGCCAATATTTGGTGTAATGGAAATTACCAACAAAATTCAGAGAGCAATGATAATAATTTGAGATTTCTGAGTGTCTAAATATGGAACAGTTATTAATGTTTCTTTGAAAGTAAAATAAATTCCAAGCAAGTTTCCACAATTAAGTTATTTAATTTTCTTTAGTGCTAGCTTTTATTGCTAAGCTTAAATGTGTTTCAAAGCATTTAAAAATGAAGGAATTGGAGGGGAAAGTCACACATTTACACTTATGCCATCTGAGTATTTTGTTAGTAATTGCTTAATTGCAAAAGTGGCAGTATCTAAGACAGTGGGAAAGAAAGCCTTACAGTAATTTGAATAGTAATGAAGCAAACAGCTGCAAGACTGTAATGTATACAGCAAGTCAGCTAGCTCTTAAATGTACACACATCACTTCTGCCTGAGCTAGTCTCTGAAAAGCAAAGTCTGAAACTGGGGAGACACTCTAGAAACATAAACTGTAGGTCTGCTCTGACAACATTAATTGAGCACCTTCCAAGACAGGGCAGACTCTGCAGGCAACTGGCTTAATCCTGAGGGGTCACTCCTGTGTGTTTCCTGCATTGATGGGAACACTAAACTCTAAGTTTACAATAATTTCAGCAAAATAATACTAGGACATTCCATCACAATTAATATTAGTCCTGTACATAATGCTTAATATTAGTCCCATACATAATGCTTTGAAAAAACTGAAGTAGATAAAGTACAGGATTATATTATTTGGATTGGAGTAATTGACCTCCTGGCTGTGTGTTTATTTTGATAATTCCTGTGTATAAGATACCCTAGGACACATGTCATCCATTTTGGGCCATTCAGTCCACATTATCTTCTTTCAGGATTAATATTTCAGAATTAAATATCAGACCCAGTTCAATAGTATATTCAATTCCAAATATGAACATTCCCTCAGAGAGTGAGAATAGAGGGAAAGGTCAGATGATATCATCAGTTGCTAGGAACACCTATAGGGTTTGAGAAGCAGGCTGAGGAGAAAGAAACGTTTCTTGGACAGGAGCCAGAAATCTGCACTGTGGTGAAAATTTTTTTAACTTCTAAGTACAGTATTTTCATTTGGTAAGGACCTTTGAGGATTGCACCATCCAGTTTTCAGGGATTAAAAGCAACAGCAGCCTCAGAAATCTTGTTTGCCCAAGTTTTTAATTATTAGAAACCCTGGTTTTAATCTTCAAAGCAATGGCACCTATAAAGACATGATCAAATGGTTAATTAAGATATACATTTGCTTTCATCCTTCATTTAAAGAATGAAAACATTCTGTTGTAATATATTCTTGAATGGTGTGGCTATTATTATGCTATCTGCAATTATGTAATAAGATTTGATATTTCAAGTCTATTCAGATACCTTTCAGGGTTTTTCAATACAAAAGCAGTTTAGCCCTCAATGTATCTAATAAAGTGAATTCATTGAGATGATGTGTTGAAGATTAAAGTACTAAATCTTGCAATTATAGCAGTCATAAAACATGCTAGGTAATAAACTGAGAAACATTTTGTAGAATGATTTAGCACCTTTGGTAGTCAATGGGAAGAAACAAATGTGATTGGTCCTAATGAATTTTCCTTTGAAATCAAGAAAGTCAAAGTGAGTTAGGAAATCAGTGTGAACAAGGCACACAACACTTAGCATGTCTGTAGTGCAATGCAGATGCTTTGCAAGCATTTCTGAAGTAACTCTGCCAAGCAAGAGCTGTGTGTGAGCACATGCCAGTGTCTGAGCAGAGCAGCCCACAGTGCTGTGCTGCCAGATCCTGTCCTGCTAAGGAAAGCAGGGCACTGCAGGACATGACTCTGTAGAGGAGTCTGCACTCCAGCTCTGTGGGCAGAGCAGCTTGGACATCACCACACAGCTCTCCAGCCTGCAGTGACAGGTATTCCCATGGTTTCCAAGCTTTATGCAAACTTCCAAAGAGTAAAAAATTCTATATATTCTCCACAGTGTTTATTCATTTCACATTTCAGTACTCGCACTGTCATTCCTATTGGCAGCTCTTTTTAAAACTGTAACCTACTCAATTGCCAGCTTCCATTATAATCCCAAATTTATAAATAAAGGAAAATGACTGCTTAAAAAATAATCAAATCAGTTGGCTGACTACAGAGATGTGTTATTACAGTTCTCTTTGTTTGCTGTGAAAGTGCTTGTCTTTTCTTTCCAAATGCTAGTCTAATTTTCATAATAATGATTTTAGCTTTGCTTTCCTTTTCTAAAAACAGCATTAAATTAAAAAATGAGTATGTTCCAGTGGTCAAATCTGTTGGTGGCAAAACATACTTAATTCTTAATGGGAATATAGTCTTGTTAAAGGCTGAGTGAAAATGAAATGATGTCCTTACAAAGAGAAAAATAATGCAGCTTGTTCCTGGCATAAACAGGGGGACAGGAAAGGGGAGAAGTGTAAGCTATAAACAAATCTGTGCAATGGAGGCAAGCTTGGTGTCCAACTGGAAAACTGTCTTGTGTATGGAAATGACAGTGGGAATAGTGACTGATAGAAGTTGATTGGCACAAGAGGCTGCTGTGGTGACCCTTCTATAGAATCTGTGCTCCTCTGTATCCTTGGCTGGGGAAATAAATCCATGCACACTCCCTAAAGTGTATAACCACTTAGAAAAGTGTTTTCTAAATGGAAACATAGCCTTTGAATACCCTTATGCACAGGAGGGAGAAGCTTTCTCTTGCTAGTAAATCACACACAGCTGAAAGATTTGGAATCTGGTATGCAGAAACCTGATTCTCAGGTGCTGGAGGATGAATTTCCACTGCAACGATGTAGATTTACATAAACTGACAACCAGTACTTTAACTTCAGCAGCAGTAGGAAACAGTAATTGCTATTTTTTAAAAAAATACAGTTATTAATAATCACAGTAATTTCAGATTTCCTATCTGAAGTTAATGCAAGCACATAAAATAGCAGTGAGCTAAAAATATTTATTTCCTGGAGACTTCAAAATGAACTTAGCTGTGATGAGATTGGTTGCTATTTTTAATGGAAAAGAGAAACAATTAGGGGGAAATTTTAAATTAATATTTTTAATTAACATTCCTATCTTTACAGAAAAGAGGGAGGGTGTGAAGAAGTGTTAAAAATTAAGTATGTGGACACTGAAACAAGTAGCCTTAACTTTCAAACATGAAGTCAAAGTTGACTGGTTTAACAAGGAATTCCAGATATGGATTTTCTTTTCAATGATTCATCTGCTGTTTGGGAGTTTAGATGGTGATTAGTGGTAGAACTTGGATTGTTTGTATGCATCTGCCCCTTGTGGAGGATGACAGGTAGCCAGTCTCCATCCCGGGGCAGTGGCTCTGTGGCTGGGCAGAGGGATGGGGAGGGCTGCTGGGCCACCTGCAGTGCTGCTTGGGGCACTCCTGCACCACTGGGCTCTGGAACACCCCATGGGCAGCACCTCACTGTGCTCCCAGGGGAGTGTTTTGTGGGGAGGATAACTGTAGCACAGAAATAAACTTCCAGAATGTTTGGGTTTTCTCTTTTTTTGGCAGACTATTCATAAACATCCAGAAGCTCAGTGTTTAAAGAGACAGTCCAGTATCTAAGGAAATAATCAGTGTAATCAGATGTAAGCATTGCTATGGCAACAACTTCTTCCAGATCAGTGGATAAAAATGCTTGTTTCAAACTTGTGTCTATAACTTGTAAGTAGATTTTATTTATTCTCTGTTTTATTTCCTCCTCGATATTCTCGATCATCACAATGAAGCTTCTAAAGAGCACTTGTAAAGAGCACAGTACAGCAATTGGTGAAGCAAGTGGGTTCAACAATCCATATATTGACACAATGAATTCAATAGAAAACTAATTAAAAATAATAAAAATAATAATAAGATAGCGCTTTGCCCTCTATGGCTTCTTTCATCAAAGAATCTCAAAGAGCTTTTCAAATATTAATTAAGCCTCAGAACACCCTGATAAGCATCTCTGTCTTTTCATTTTCTCCCTGTAACTAATATTAATTTCTGGATTACAATGAATCAGAACTACAAATCAAGAAAGACTGGAAGGTAAAAAGATCCCCCAGTACTCTTTTAAGGTAACCCACAGAATCAAAGCCTGCACACCTAAAACCAACTGCTGCATCTGATGCTCTGCAGAATAATCTGTGCACCTGCCCCTGCACTCTCATTTGTGTGAAGTGCTTCTTTGGTCCACAGTGTGTGCAGCCATATCATCAGATTTTTTTATCAACATATAATCCTTTCCTAACCAGTAAAATGTTCTTATGATTGTTCTTACTACTGCATTTACAGTCTAACATAGATTTAGACAAAGTGATTTTTTTTTCCTTATTTTAAGAAATTATTCCCCAAAGCTTAATAAAGAGTTCATATATTCTAGTGTGCAGAAAGCTGGTCTAGGATCTTGTGATCTAATCCTATTTGCAAATGGCTTGAATTGTAGCTTTGGAAAAATATTTTAATCTCATTACTTCAATTTCCTGCTTTGGAGAAGAGATAAATAATATTTGTTTATATTCAGGGTTTCTAGAAGGACTATTTAAATGTTGTTTTAAAGACAGTGTGGCTCAGTGCACTGTCTCAGAACAGGAACAAGGCAATTATCTGTTTATTGAGGCATTTATTTATTATTCCCTAATTTTATGAGCTTGGACTAGCTGATCTGGACCATTCTACAGAGGACAAGATTTTGGTGAGATTTTTTTTCTACAACCTTACCAGCAGCTTCCAGTTCCTTGTCTCACTTTATTCACCTATCAGAATGCAATAATCTTAATTATTTTCCAGTGCAAAGTCAAATCTTGTCCGGCTTTTAGCAGTGCACAGTGTCATTCCCAACCTCTGTTTTTTTTAGTTCTTGGAATACCACTTCCTATTTCCTATTGCACCTCAAAATCCCTTTATATTTTTGGGCCCCCCACTGTTCTTCAGCTGAATAACTGCTATTCCTGATCAACCATACTGGCTTTTCACATGCAACAGTGAGTTGGTATCATCTCCGAGTCTGATCTAGTGAAAGGAAGAATGTCTAAATTCAAATTATTCACAGAAAACTGTTTCTTCTGGTTTGTGCTGTTATTTCAGACAGACAAATGATTTCTGCTCAGGTAAAGACAGCAGCGTGGTGCCATTGCAAAAGCTGTGTGAGTTTGCTCAGGGCTCAGTGGCAGTCACTGGCTTGGCAAACAGGCTCTGCAGCATCTCTCACATTCCTTCTCATCTTCTGAATTTACGCAGAATTTCATTTGCAGACTGAACTTGAAGATCTGAAACTAAAGCTCTCTTGGACAGGGATGCAAATGTGAGAGAGGTGAAGAGAGGTGAAGTGACCTTTAGGTAGCCTATTTCTCTGACAAATATTTGTCACTCTGGAAAGCTGTGGCGCAGGTTCTGACGCAGTTCTTTGCAGCAGCTCAAGTCGGGCTGTAAAGATGTTTGTCCCAGTTCTCTTGTAGACAGTTTTAGACAAACATGGTATTGCTTAATTCTAATGAACTATATGCAAATATTTGATTAGTCACTGCAGAATAAAATTGTAGATGGTCTTTTTAAACTCAGTAAAACTTTGGAAATTCTTTTCCTACCTGTTCACAAACCCAGAAAGGAGAGACTGTTCAGATGCCCTTCCAGTGCCTGAGTGTGTACTTTTAGCCCCCTAAAATTTCTAACTTCTAAGGGAAGTGAGGAACTTCCTCTTAGTTCTTGAGGAACTTAGTTCTTGAGGAACTAAGGGAAGTGACTGTGAGAAATGCAGTTTAGTAAGTCCTGTACTAGTGAATGCCCAAGGTGCTTGTGTGTTTACTGCCTGGGAGTAACCCTCTGTGTCTCACCCAGGGCACTCTAAACTGTGTCATGACAAAGTCTCTCTTTCCAGTAATACTTTGAAACATTAGGCTCCCTGACAGTGCTCTGAACTGTAGAGAACCTGATTGTTTAAAGGACATGGTCTAAATAGGAATTTTGTATCTAATTCTCTGTGTTATGCTAACAAGGGGGTGTAGGGAAAATATGAACTGAAATCTATTCTGGTTACCATCAAGGACAAAAAATGTCAAATGAAAGCTGTCAGAATTGATTTTTAAAGTATTAAGATTATTAAGGTAAATGTTTTGTGTTTCATTAGGTCCACAAATTTGGAATAATCATCTTTTCAGATGGAAATTTGTATTTGCTGGGATTACTTATATGTACAAAATTAGATACCTTAGTAATTCTCTCCAAGTTTGTGGCCCTAATGTGTGATACTAGGAATTTAAGCATGTGTGCATGTATTTTAAATTGTATTTCAGAAAAAGTGTATAAAAAATAGTTCCAACAATTATTCACTGCTACATGAGTTCAAAGAGAAAATTTACAACTACGTTCACTCAGAACTTGCATACTTCCTTGTAAAGTTGTAAATCAAAAATCTCATATGAGGACTGCATTCACTTGAAACAGCTCCTGAAATCTGGAAATTTTTTTGAAGAATCTTTTGAATTCCAAGGATAAGGTAAAGAAAATATTTCTTCATCAATTTATTTTGCCATTAAAAAAATCCAAGTTAGCTATTGCAGACTGTTGCCTCTTGCACAGAGAGCAGTGTTATAACACAAACACCATGTCAGAAGTGGCATATTTAGCAGCCAATTACAAATATTATATCCAGCTAATGATTTAGCCATCTATTTCCCATAATTTTGTTGATCCTATAAGATAACATAATACTTATTTCTAGCACATATACAAAATTTGCTTGTTTGACTGAAGCACCTTAGCAGAGTCATCTTTCAGCAGTTCCTTCAGGTTTCAGGTTTCATCACCGTGCTATTCCTGTGGATTAATTAGCCTTTCCCAACAGAATGGTGGTGTTAGAATATGAATGAAGTCCTGCAGCGATCCCTTTCAAGTGTGGGATCACTGGGTTAATCTCTACATGAAACAGTTTGCTTACTGAATGGAAGAGCTGCCATGTGGGCTAAAGCTGGCAAAGTCAATATGTTTTAAGAGATTTAGTAAGACATACTCTTCAGAAGTAGCTTCACAAGAACTGTGTGGTCCGCAATAATTTAATAAATTAGAAATACTTTTATATTCAATTGGAGAGCAGCTTTAGTTTTCATCCTTTCCATTTGCTGTATAACAAAGACCGAAAGTAATTGAGTATAATCCTGGGCTGTTGCCCTGGGAGCAGGCAGAGCAAGGTGGGTGCTGCTTCAAGTTGTCCTGATATATTCCAGCTACTACAGAAACATTAATGAACCCCAGGTTATTAGCCTGTGGTTTCATTATCTTTTCTCTGGCAGAGAACAACCTGACACAGTGCCCACACAGGAATCTGAGTTTGGCAGCAGTAGGGCCCAGTTAACTGGAGGAGCAACCCTAAATCCTCTCCCTGCCACTGTCTGAGTTTTCTGTCAAGGCTACACACTTGACTTCCCCTGTCTGCTCACTGTCATGCTTGTCATGCTTGCTTACTGTTAATGTTTTGAGCATCCTACAAAGTGTTAGTAACTGAATTCTTCCCACAAATACCATGTGCCATGTCCTCGTAATGCTAATATTCTCACCTGAGTGATTTTACCCTGCTGACTGTCCCAGAATGGCAAAGGGGCTTGCACCTCTGTGCAGGGCACCTGAGAAGTGGCAGCAAGGGGAAAAGCACAACAGTTGTATGTGCATTTTCCTCAGGGAATGCTAAACTGGAGCTGGATGTGTGACTTGTGGCTGGAATGAAAGCAAAGGGAATGTGATCCTTGCATCAGAAAGGATGTGGGCATTTCTTGGTGGACAAGTATTCTCAGTGGGAACTTGCAAAATATTTCTTAGAATGGTCATTTTTGTGTTTATTTTTTCGTTAAGTGGTCATTGTCCTGCCCAGGTATACACTCTCCTTATTGCCAGAAGGACAAAACTCTCTAGGAATGACTTCATTTTAAGTAAATATTCTTTGCTTTTATGCTTTTCCACTGTTAAATCATAGTTCAATAGCAGTGACTGAAGTGGGTCATACTTGTTTTGCCTAATTTCCAAGTAAATTTAACAAAGTGGAATCAAACATTTAACTCAAACATTATTTGGTTTACCTTTCACTTAGGGCTGTGAAAGAAACACGAGAGAGAAAAGGAGAAACCTGTGAAAAATATGAAAGAATAAAGAGGACAAAGGAGAAGGAGAAATTATTAGTACCTGCCTGTCTATCTTTCCATATGTACACAGGCTGAGAGCAATCACTAGATATCAGTTAAGTGGCCTAGTGAGTAATTTGTAGCAGAAAGTGTATTTCAGCCCTTTCAGTAGATGATATTTACTATTCAAGATATCAAGGTTTTTTTAACGTCAATCCATATTAAGAAGAAACACTGACTGGAAGAGAAAAGTTGCCAATTAGTAACAGATCTTGCTGTGGTTCCTAGCACCAAATTTTCATCTGCCTGTGCCCTGCTTGCTGTCCCACATCTCATTTCTTTACTAATGCAGTTTTGGGGGTCTTCCATAACAACACCCACTTTCATTTGCAGGAGGGGATAGATGAAGATTTCTAATGGTGAATAAGATATGTTCCCTCTCCTGCACTGGACAAAAGTGAGCAGAAATTCAAGCCTTCAGTCCTGCTGCTGCAAGAGGGTAGGTAGGGGCACATCCTTGTGCTCAAAAAACCCAGGGAGTCTTTTAAATTACACCTCTGCCCTGCTTCCTTTTGATAAAGCAGGGAAAAGCAAGAGGGCAGCCTGATCTTTAGGAAGTGTGTCTGTGAGGATAGGGCTACACTTGAAAGAGTGACAGGATATGTGTAGCCAACATAGACAATTTCTGCAGTTTTTACAGCTAGAGGGTAACAGAGATACCAAAAATATCCTGAGATTTTTTTCTGAGAATTGGCTTCTGTTAGAACTAATTTCAGTACACCTGAAGCATTGCCATCAATTTTTTTTTTGTATTTGTTTTCTTGTGACTGAATGATTTTGGTAGAACTGTCTCTTAAGCATTTATTTTCCTTTTATGTTTTTCTCTAGCATAGAATGAAAACTGTTTACAGGAGGAACTACTTAGTATGCAACATAATTTAGTGCTTAGAGTACCTATTCTGTAATTGTGTATGTGTATATACAGCTAAATATGTACTTCTCAATAGGGCTTAACCTTCTATGAACATATGCTGTAAATCTACAGTGTTCACATAATGTTTATCCAACTTGGTAGAATTCTAAAGTTTAGTGATATAGAGAACAATGTGGTTTTTAATGTGGTAGGTGTGGAGGGGATCCTGAGATCAGCTGGAGAGCTCTTTGTCTTGGTTCCTTTGAAGTGCAGATGAGCAAGGGTGCAGTTCTGCTTTGTGGTGCTACTGCCAGTTCTGCTGCTGTCCCTCCACCATCTCTAAATAATGTATTTTGAAAATTGACAGATTTCTTTTAAGTAGAGTTATAATCCTACTGGATATTGTGAAATAGTAGTGGCATGAGATGATGCTTTTTATATTTTGTCTTCAGTTTCTTGATTATTGTACTGAAAGCAGTCTGCAGATTTTAAATTTGAGCTGAT
The DNA here is from genome assembly GCA_013399455.1 of Anthoscopus minutus. NCBI lineage: Eukaryota > Metazoa > Chordata > Aves > Passeriformes > Paridae > Anthoscopus > Anthoscopus minutus. The sequence continues at coordinate 51,056 of VWYI01024877.1, forward strand.
GGATGAAATTGTACAGTTGAAGAGACACAGCACACGTGACAGGCTTGCAATAGGTTTGTTCATCTTCCTATGCTAAATGACTGAACATCAACCAGTAGTGAAATGGCATTAAAGGTCTAGGTCTAGTGAGCTGGAAAAGCGATATTCCCTGAGATACTGAGTTGGGAGGTTTTTGGTAGGAATTATTGTACTATTAATCTGCAAATGTTATGGCAACAGGTCCCGTGTCTCTTCATTGCGGACTTAAATAGAAGGATTTCATTATTCTATTTTAATTTATTCCATGCCTCAGCCCAACTTATCGAATTTGGAGAGAATAAGAACAGCCGAATCAAGTTTTATTGTCTTCTTCTACATCAGCAGATATCCTATAATGGAATATTTTTTCCAGTTGTCAGCCTCAAATCTAAACTTGATTTTTAAACTTGATTTTCATCATTGGATGAAAATGCAGTTGACAAGGAGAAAATATTGTCTGAAGGAAAGTTAAAAATTACTTTGGGAAAAAAAATTAATGCTGTAAGCAGAAGGAAGAAGCAGCAAAACTCTAGGAATACTTGATAAAGATAATGCTGTTAAAGATAATGTTAAAGATAATATCAGATTAAAAGGAAATTCTTAAAAAATTAATCTAAAGACATGGAATTTCCATGTACTGACTTCACACAAGGAAAGAAGAAAAACTTTGTAACTGTCACCTCCCTTGGTGAAGCAACTTCATCATCTATTATCATTTTTGATCTTTACAACTTTATTTTTAGTGTTTTGTCCTGAAGTGCCACAAGGACCATAAACAGAGCTATCTGTGTCCTGTGTTTTTTCCTACAAGTCACTGTCACCATAAGATTGAAAGAATAACATTGTTCACACACTATCCTCTATGCTGTTTGTGGCAAGGGCTTTGGTGGATATGCGTGGAATGGAAAGGAAGGAATTCTGTAGCAGGTGTCTGCTGTGGTATAAGGGAGAGGAGGCCTTCAAAATCTCTTATCTGAAGCTCTGGAATTGTGGCAGGCTGATGAGCTGAAGGAGAACAAAGCTACAGGCAGAGCAGAGGCAATAATCTTGTTATCAGTTCTATGTGTGCTGAGAGAATGATGTGGTTAAATACTGGAAACAGATGATGTGAGGAGTGAACTCTGTGGGCTGCAGGGGGCTCAAGCAGCACATCTGGGGGTGACCCCAAGGCTCTTCTGATTCTTTAGGCCTGAATTCAATTTTGTCCAGACTTAGTGTTTGTATTTAGAATCAGGTAAATTTCATGTACACAGAAAAATAAAAAGATCCAACAACTGTCTGCTTAAGGCCCTTACTTAGGTTTTATGCTTTGCGTTATTGTGTTTTCTCCAGAGATGCAATTCATTAATTACATCACTGGCATTGCTACAAAATGAGTTATAAGATCCAGCTGATCATTCAAAAATGTGTAATATCCCCAGCAATGTTAACTCACAGTGTTTGATTAAAAATGTGTTGCTGGTTTTTTTTAAGCCACTTTGAATAAATAAAGACCTTGTTAAAAACAAAACAGAGTAACTTCTTATAGAAGGAGAAGTTACAGAGAAGGAGTCACTATAGTCTTGTGGTTTAGAAATAGAAGAACTGAGAAAACTCTTGGGTTGAGATAAAGACAGTTTAACAGGAAAGCAAAGCAAGGAAGTAATTCCCTGTTTCCCCTGGGCAGGCAGGTGTTCAGCCATCCCCAGGAAAGCAGGGCTCCATCATGTGTAAGGGTTACTTGGGAAGGCAAACGCCTTTCTGTGCTGAGCAGGACTCCATGTAGTCTGGGACATCCCTAGGGTCAGTTGGGGTCAGCTGTCCTGGCTGTGTCCCCTCCCAGCTCCTTGCATTCCCCCAGCCTCCTCGCTGGTGGGGTGTTGCAAGAAGCAGAAAAAGCCTTGGCTCCTCACAAGCTCTGCTCAGCAAAAAGAAAAACATCTCTTATATCATCACCACTGTGTTCAGCACAAATCTGAAGTAGTCCCATACCCACTACTGTGAGGCAAACTGACTCTATTGCAGCCAAAACCAGCACATTCAAGGCTCCAGTGAAAGGAGTGTCATTGAAAAACAGAAGGAAGGCATTGCATGCATAGTTATAATGCAGATGATTCCCTGCTTCATGAAACAGAATAGTCTGGAAAAACACAGTGCAACAGGAGAGAGGAGATGATAAACAGGAAAGTGATCACATTTACTACAATGTGGGCTATTTATCATTTAAGATAAATATAAATGTATTTATTTTTAAGAATGTCTAATATTGATGTGCTCTTTGGCTTTCTCTCTGAACAGGCAGCTTTCATCTGACTTTCGGTGCATTTCAGTGCACTTAAACTTTCCAATTTGCATCAAGATAAACTATAGCACAATGACTTTATGGAGACTGTAAAAGATGTGTTTTATCCTTTCTTTTGAAAGACTGCTCATCATTAAAGCTCTTCTTAGGGCTTTAAAGCAGATTGCTTGGGACATGAAACATGAGGTTTTAAGATGACATTGCTGTGCTGTAGAAAGTCTTTATAAAAGTGCAGGTGTAAGAAAAATTTGATCTGTTATTACCCTAACATGTCACATTTGTCTCGTGGCTTTAAAGCTTCTTTTAATCACAGGTCATAGTCTTTGATGTTCATTGTTACCTTTCATCCCTTTTCCAAAATTCTCTTCTCTGCCTTGCTACATGCCCAAACCATAATTCTCAGTGCTGCTAAATCCACACGTCAGACATTTTTTATTTGTGTACTCAGAAATAGTTTTACAATTTTAACTTCATTTCAGTTTTAGTATAAGTAGTGACTGAACTGCTGCTTCTAACATTTGTCTTTAAATATATACCTCTATGTACCTAAGGTTTGTTTTTATTGCTTATTGGATAATTTTGTTTCAGCTCATTACACTTCTAAAAGAGCTAGCAAAACCTTTTAATGACTTGTTAATTAAATACTAACTCCTCCAAAGCTTTATGAAGGACCTGTATGTGGAATAAATTCTGCCATTTGGATGAGAGTGCTGTGGATGTCTCCTCCATGGCACTGATGCCAATGCCATTTCTCCTTGTCATGTCCATCCGTCATACCTGGCATTCATAATCTCACAGTGCTCTCATTTCACTGGGATTACTTTTGCAGCAAAATGCAGCCTAGCATTAAGTGGATCTCACTCCTCCCTCATCCTCTGTCTGAGGATACATCCAGGCAGCAAATGAAGCACATTCACCATGAATCAGCATTAGGGGACTTGGATAATGGACCACAAACCTGCTGGTGATCAAAGCAGTGCCTTGATTTGATTTTGGAGTCGCAATGCTATGACTCTTGCACCTTGTTTTTATCTGCATCTGTTCTGTATTGTCAGGTGTGGACTAGGTGACAGACTATTAGAGCATTTTAAAATGTTGTCTTCTTTAATACTTCTGCTGTAATCATCCCTAACAACAGGAGGCTAATAAAGTAGCTATGCATTAAGTGTTTATTGCAACAGAGCAGAAGTTATGCATTTCATTAAACTATTAAAACTGAAGCCTAAATTTGGAAAAGGCATTGTCTCTGCAGATCTCAGATTCATTCAGTCAGAAGCATTTGATACCAGGGATCAACTGATGAAAACTGGAGAAACAATAGGTGGCTCTGAGCTTTTTCACTTCCTTTTTTCCTACCCAGTTGACAGCAAAATCCTACAATAATAGAGTGAGCTACAATGGCATCTAATGATTTTCTGGGAAGCAAGGAGTACACTTCAGCAGGGAACCAGAAGCCATGTCATACTGATGCGTTATATGCTAAAGTTTAAAAGCCAAAACCTCAGCAGTTGGTGACTGAGACATGCTGAGGAAAGAAAAAGTAGCCCTGCATTTCTGCACCAACTCATATTTTACTAAAATTTATGACATTCTAATCTGAAAACACCTAATAAACATATGAAATAGGGAGACGTTTAGGCCAATTTTAATCCAAATGAGGATTATAGACTGTAGAAAGTTACTTCTGGGAAACTATGTCAGACATCTTTGGTTATTCAATTGAAGCAAATTTCCTAGGCTGTTATTTTTAGTAATTTTACATTAAGAAGATTTAGTCGTTTTTAAAATACAAAACATATATTAAAAATTAATAATAATGAATTCTTCAAAAATTACAAAACAAGGTATGGAGAAACAGAGTGACAGAAATGTCAGCCTTTCTACTGAATTACACTACCCAGGACACCTGGAGGTAGAGGTCAGGCTGCCCTGAGCTTGGCCAGCTGCAGCTTCCCTTCTGGCAGCTGCCGACAAGGAGCCCCTCCTGAAGGCAGGGGCTGGTTGCACAAGTCACCCACCCAGAGTATGAGACTCTCAAGGCAAATACCTGGCTGGATGGCTTTGGCACCCAGGTCACCTGCAGAGGGTGGCAGATAAATCCCAGGACACAGATGATCCTCTGCCCCCTGGGAAGGAGTGGGAGGCAGGACATCTAATCTCAGAGCACCTAGAATTATGCTGAATACTTGTGCTTTGGCAGCCAGGGCTTGCATCAAGTTGTCAGAGACAACTAGATAACATCATTAAAAAAATTGAAAAAGAAAAGTCTACTTTGGACAGTACTATTTAGTCGCCTCTTAGAAGTCTGGGCTTAATTCTATTACCTTTTGCAAGAAAGAGGTCAGACCCAGAATATTTACCAGTGATCTCATATAATTGTCTTCCTTACAGGGAAAAAAATCATCTTTCCTATCTAGCAATTTATATGCATTTGGAAAATATCACGTTCCCCCAGTGCATTCCTCCATTTATTCACACTGAAGTTCTCCATCTGTCTATCAAGACCATTATGAGGAGATTTCTCTGAGTAGAGGCATACATGTATGAATGCATACTGTAAATGTGGAGTGGGGCTTTTTGCCTTCCTTCTTCTACTTTCTGGGCATAAGTAATTCACACAACTATTAAAAAATGTGGGCCCTGTGTAGTATCTTAGACAAATGCTTGCTGTTTTATTAGAATGGAATGATATATTGAAAATCAAAATATATTTATACATATTCTGATACATAGGGGTGTTAAAACCCCAAGACTTCTTTCATGTGTAAAAGTTTCTGGTGTTTTTTATATTGTTTTGGTGGTTACCAAATACAAGTTTTAAGTATTTTATGAGACCAGTCTACAGCAAGAACTTGTACTCTTAAGACATTTTAATTATTAAATTAGACATTAAGGTTTTGTTCTTGCTATTACAAACATTTTTACTCTTTAGTAATTGCCTGTCTTGGATGTGAAAATGGCAGCCACAGTTTTATGTTGGAAAAAAAATGTAGGATTTTTCATTTGTTCATCTGCTCTGTGAAAGTAGAACTTAGTTCCTATTTCTAAAGAGAGAAATTTTTTTTGAAGAAAAAAATCTGAAGGGTCTGTGGAACATAAGACCGCCACATTGACAATAATTCTTAATATAATAATATTCTCATGGGTATTGAATCGTTTTAAATTGCAGGAATTTGGATAATTTCTTATACATGATATTAAAAATATATCCCTAAATTTTAGTAAAAGATGTATTGATGCAATTTGGATGATGATGAATCTGAAGACTTCATGCCTGATGCAGAAAAAGTATGTGATGTTTGTTGGTAGAAAGGAAATAGTCATATAGTATCTCAAATTCATTTCTTATATTCTTTGTGAGATGAAATTCTCTAGGACTGACATGTTGGTGCGTTGTGTTAATAACTCTTTCACAGCTCTTTTTATTTATCCTGGATAGGTAAGCCTTTTGCCTCGGTTTCTTCATTTGCAAAAAAATTGTATCTAATTATCTGATTAGACTTAATAGCAGAGAGAAAATGCAACCCAAATTTAAATACCTTGCAATTAAACAAAAGCCAATAGTTGAGTTTTGATACCCATAAAATGATAAAATGATGTCATCAACAGTTTAGTACATTCTTAGCTGTGTCTATTTGATTTCTGGGTAGTTTCTTGAAGCTTTCTGTAACTAATGAAGTGCATCACTTGCATCAATATTTATTTCATTGTTTAACTCTTAAACATCCAGCAGCAAAATAAAACCAGCAGAGAGGAATGAAGCATAGCCAGGCCTGAGAGAGTAGTTGAGGTACTTACCTGGCATGTGGGAGACTTGTGCTCTGTAAATTTTGCCCTCCCTTGAATTCCCAAAGAGTACCCTGCCCATCAGCCACTGGAGCTATTCAACTTTCCAGGTAACCCCAGGTGTCACACAAGTGTCTCTATCAACACCTACCACATTTTTTTTTCATTCCAGCAAAAGTCTCCTTTCCCTGAACAGGAGGAGAAGATGCTGCTGACCTTTAAAAAAAAAATAAAAATTGTTATAACGCTCTAATTCCTTGGGTAGGATTAAAGCTGACTCCTTTTTTTCATGACTGGTCCTGTGATCTTGGAACAAAAGCTTTGCTGTACTTCATCTGTGTTAGATGTTTCTTGAGCCACAGTTGCAAATGTGTCGGTCAGGTAATAAAGGCACCCATGCATGATCTGTGCACACATCAGAGGGGCCCATTAACATCACCTGGAACAGTAATGAAGTGTAAAATTGAAGATGTAAATGTTTGTAAACTGAGAGATTGCTGAAGTTTTTATAGTGACAGTTTTTATTTTTCTGATTTTCTTTCTTGTAGGTAACAGGGGAGCAGTAAAATGCATTTCAGCATTAAAAATGATGACAAATATACAGTAAATATGAAGTGAAAATAACTTTATAAAAATACTGAAATGCAAATACAATTAAAAGTCAGAACATTGTCTACTTAGATAAGTGGTGATTTAGAAGAAACAACTAAAATCTAAAGCATTATAGATGCTTAGGTTTAGCCTTTCTAAATTACTTTAAAAGTTTGTGGGGAGATCTGAAGCTTCATCTGAGTTAATCTGAAACGTCTTAATTTTGTGCTTTAATGTTACATTGCAGACATAGGAAAAGTGTAAATTTAACTTCTATGTCTTTTCAAATAGGAGTTGGCTTTTGTCATATGATATTTTCTGTCAAGTACTAGATTTCAACCGATGAATGACATGTTTTCAAATGTTCACTTAAAAAACCCAACAGACTTAAAAATCTATACCTATGTAAAAATTCCATTTCAAGAAATTCAGACAGTGAGGGAGGAAAGAGAGAAAAATAGGAAATCTACTTCTCAATGTACTGGTGAGCTCAGCTTTTAAAATATTCAGTACATTGGTTTCCATTGCAAACATGGGAATTACAGTCCTGTAATTCTCATGTACAGCCCTATACTAGGACTTTCTGTTGACATTGTATGCTGATGATATCAGTCTTTCTTTTCTTTCCTCATCTATGGAAATCAAATTTGCTATACCTGCTGGCATGGGCAAGAGGTTACAACACAAGTGTATTTTCCAATCCCTCTGGAGGATTGTACCTCTGCTTCCAGTCTGGTGTCTGCTGACCTGGCTGATCACTGACTGATACATTTGTTCATGGGGGAAGAAAATGAAAAGCCAGATTTCTTCAACTGAATTGGAATAGTGAGGCTGGCTCTCCATTTTCCTCTCAGGAAATGGGGATGAGGATGGTACTGGAAGGAGGGAAGGTTAATGCTCGGAAACAAAAGGAAACAGAGCAGCAAATCTGGTTTGATCTTTATTTGTGTTACATAATTTTTTAGTTTTGAGAAGTTGTTCTATTGAGATTGAATGATTTTGTCCTGAGATAGGACTGTTTCATACATGGGCTTGATGAGTCCAAAAGGGGAGAAGATAATCCTATTTTCTAAAAGTGTATTTCCCAGTGGGAGAGCGCTTCTGATCCTACTTAGATGAATGTCACACTTGACTTGGTGTGGCAGAAGTCACTTTCTCCAGTCATACTGGCTGTGCACCTACTCTACCTCTCACAAAGTTAGGGAGGAGGTACTCCATTTACTATTAATATCTGTAGCAGGCAATGGTAGGACTTTAATGTGATTACTTGGAGCATAAACACTAATTTCAAAATTAATTAGATCCTATGATCATTCTTCCAATCTTTGAAAATCTTGGTACTAAATGAAGGACATTCAGCAGCTTAACATCTATTTTCTGGAAGCCAGTTTTATCACTTAGCATATTGCTTTGGTCAGGATGTGTAATCTGTGTAAATAAAGAGAAATAAATGTATTTAAAATTGTGATAGTCTCAGTTTAAATAATTAGTGTGTCAGTTTTTTAGGAACTGTAGTGGGAAGTGTCAATAAAACTAAGTGCCTATGTAGAAGTCAGCAGATGTTCATACCCACCACACCAGGTTTTCTTGGATTTATTTTTATTTCCCTTTCGTTTGAGTATTAGACACAACATATTGTTCGATATGTTGTACAATTAAGGTAAAAAGAGCATTGCCTTCTATTATAGTGAAGAGGGAAATAATTATTAAATTTATTTTAGTAACATGTGTCTTTCTAGTATTAGGATTCGTTCTCTAAATAGCCTGATCTGAAACAGAGAAAAAAAGCCTAGCATAAGTCCTGGAGTAATTTCACTTTATTCTCAAATTATCCATAATCTTATACTCCTGACTTTACGACTGCTGTGAACAATTACTGTTATAACTGTGAAGATAATTCTTTCATTCTTTATTCTACAATAAAAAAAATAAAATGTTATGATTAATCAAGATACACTGGTCAATATTGACAGCTTTTAAAGCATTCTAAACATTTGATTAGGTTATCCCATGAGACTTGTGTTGCATTTGAGGTTTCAGCATCAGTGCTGTGTCAATACACAGTCAAGAATTAAGACTTTCTTGTCTGAATGAACAACAGAATGGCAACAGAAATTTATTCTCCTTTAATTGGTAAGGGCATGGAGAATGACTGGAATTATTAACTAAACATCTTAAGTAGAAGTTAACTCATCTAGAGAATGACTTGGGTTTTTCTCAGATCTTTTGGACTTGAATAGGAAAGGATTTTCTGTTACACATGGTCAGATGCCTGAAGGAACACTCATTATCCCTCCAGTATTGTATCACACACCATAGCAGGAGACAAAATCTGCTCATTATGTTTTCATCACTACAGTTTGAAACCATATCTCTCGTGCTTCTCTGCACAAAGCTATCAAGTATTTTAAAATCTTAATGGATCTTAATGAGGATAATAATTTCGTATCAACTTTTTGTGGTTTCTTTGAAAATTAACTGTTGCTCTGTGCTTTAGATGACTTGGATCGTTCACTTTGGTGAGTGACTTGTAATGAGTAAACTACTTCTAATTCTTCTTTATTTCTTCATTCCGTTTCGAGCATGTTTTCAGATATTGACATAAATTTGCATCTTTTCCAGATGATAAAAATTACTTTCTATTCCCTGTTTGTCTCCCTCGCTAGAGATCTTAGAATTTGAGTTTGGTAACTTTGCACATTGCTCTTTTATTCCTTTGATATTTGAAGGCTTGATCACCTTTCAGTAAGAGGAGGAATAGGCAATTTCTCAGAATGTATTTGCTATTCTACTAGATTAGGCCCTGTGAATATCTGATCTTCTATGCTTTCCCCACTTGGGCATGATTCTAAATAAGCATGTCAGATTCCCTGTCTGTTTGTTCTGGTGCTGAGATAGACTTGTGTTTGCTATCAAGTAAAATGCTATACATTGATGCTGCTATGTATATGAATATCAAACTCTCATCACCTGTCTCTTTGCTTGCAAAAGGTTTTCCAAGGAAAAGAGGAAAGCTGATACAAATCATGACGAAAAAGCTTTTGAATTTTTTTTTCTGCTATTTTATCTCTGGCAGTGTGTCTTTGCTGTCTTTGGATGCACGTTTTTGAGAATAAAATATCACATGAAGTGTTAACATTTGGTAGCATCTTGTAAATTTAATCTGGTTTTCATGTGGGATGTGGAAATCAATAGAAAAATATATCTGTGTTTACCTAAAATGTTTTAACATCAAATAACAAAGGTCTATTGATATGGCAAATGCAGAACAAATTCAATAAGAAATACAAGAGGGTAGCATAGGGATTTGAAAACATTCTCATGTTGCACAATGTTGTATTAAATCATATCTCATAATGGGAAAATAATGCAATGGTAACTGCAGATGATGTCCCACAAGGTAAGTGATTTGGGAACAAGTATTGGCAGGATTGTCTTGTCAATACTATTTTGTCCTACTGCCAATTCTGAGAACATATAAGCCAGGTTAAGATGTATGCATGGTTGTTATTTGGAAAAAGGATCTTTTTCTGTATACAGAAAGTGAATAATTCTTGTTCCATGGCACCAACTTACAGTTGGTTTTTTTGTGGGTCTGATAGAATTGCTGTAGAAAATTGGCCATGTTGTTACATTGAAACAACTTCATTTTCTCTGTTGATGAGAGTGACTGAAGTTGTTGCTTATATGTATCCTAAGGATTCATAGTTATTAAAGGTGAAAATGAACTGTACAACAGGGGCAAATGAGACCTTAAGTCTATTATATGTTTTGTTGTTTTTGGGGTTTTTTTCTTATTTCGTAGTAGAAAACTACTAAAAGAATTGTCAGCAATATTTGTTTGATTGCTTTAACTGTTTTTTCTCTGAAAATTTTCTTTCCTCTTTTCATCTCCTAGTCAGTGCCATTAATTCACTATCATATTTGAACTTTGCTAATGCCTAAATCTTCTGTCTTCAGTCTTCAGATGTTTTCTTGCAAGTATGTGTCTGTTCAGATGCACACTTGGGCAAAGAGGGTTATGAAATTGCAACTTCTCAATAAAATGAAATTAAATTATATTTTAGAAATGCTTGGAGTTAGCATGGTCCACTTGGATCCAAAATAGAAACAAAACTATGCATCATTTCAGCATTCTTTTCTCTTTTTACCTGCTTTGTTTGCTGTAGTCTTTTGTTTAGTTGTAGTGAACTGTGCCACTCATAGAGAAAATGAGCTTCAGTGTTGAGAATCTTTGTTCCTAAAATTCAGTACAACAGCAGCAATAATTAAAATGCCATACTATTTAATAACAATAATTTCATGTGTTCTCAAAATGCTTTAGTAACTTTAGATTTGGATTAGTTCAGCTCTTCTTGGATAAAACTCTCACAAAGATAAAATAATCCTCACTCAAGACAAAAAAAACCCCACCTTATTCAGATGGGAATTCAGAGGGGAATTTATTTCCTCATTTAAAATTCAAGTATGACATTGTTTCTACTGTACATACTTTAAAAATGCCATGGACAATTTTTAATTATCATGGAAGTGCACACTTTGATGTGATGCCTTTTCCAACAACAGTCTTGCTGCTACACTGGCTGTCTGTCGTAGCTATAGGGCACCTGTCTGACCTGTCTGCTTGGCTCCTGGGAGCAGAGGGCTGCTGAGATGCAATATCTTGTCCTTCATTCTTGTAAATGAGTGATATAAAATGTAGACAGAGGTTAAGCATCACCTTTTAAATACAGATTTAATGATGGGCAAGCAGAAAAAGATTGGGCTGAGAAGTGTAATTGCAGCAAACAGACAATGCATTACACGAGGTGCTAAGTAGGATGAGGAGAAACCAAGCTAAAATTTGGCTGATTTATAACAAATATCGAGATTTTCTAAAACTTTAAATGTATTATTTTTCAATCTTCAACTCTTTCAGAAATGGAGACTGTACAACCGCCAGATCCACAGCTTGACCTGCTATTATTTCCTTAGAAGCCTTTTATTTGAACACAGCATCCTTCAACCATTCAAGAGAAGACCTTGAACTTTGCTTCTGCTCATAGCAGAGGTTATACTGAAAATACTTTTGATAACACTTCTTTTCTTCTTGGGATGCTTCTAGAATATATCTGCTGCCTGTTTCCTTGGAGACTGACATGCAGTCAGCACAATGGCTCTATAGCACCTGTAAATCAAACTTCAAAAGGAGACACTGTCCTTGTTAGAGGAAATGGTATGCATGATGGGGAAAGAGGGGAGTTTTGCTTTCCTCTTGTCTTCCAGAGGATAAGATGGCTGTAGTGCTATAGAGAGATTATGTCAGATGGTGAAGGCTGGGTAGGCTATGTAGCAGCCTTCAGACTGCCTGCAGTTTGTATTGAAAAATAGCATTGGACTCTGTTTAATTTATAGAGAATAAGGCCTTGTTTTGCAAATGGATTTGTGAATGCAGTAGTTATGGAGATAATTGCATATGTATCATTAGAGTTTAGGTGTGAAAAGATACATTAGTAATTCTGACAAGCTTGGGCATTTTAGCAAATTCTTTTATCATAGATCCTGTAATCTTCACTTTTCCCTTTTATGTACCCTTCCTGCATAATGAGATAGGGCCACTATGCTGTGAGGAGATGAGCTTGGACTTGTTTCCTCCAAATCAAATACTTTATCTTTCTCTTCTGTCCTTTGCAGTGTGGTTAAGGGATATGTCCTAATGGTTTCCTATTCCTTTCCCTTATGTCAATGTTTTAAAATGTTATTAGTTTTGGCAGTTATAAATTTGGTCAACATTTAGCTTCCCAGCTCTCACACAGAAACAAAATTAAAGGACATATTTGCTTTTAGATTAGCTACCGATTCAGGAAAGGCTGAAAATAAATAATTGGAATCTCAACTTAGGAACGGGTGGTGTATTACAAGGGGGAAAAAGGGTTCCCATTGGAACAGACACATGGGAATACAGGTGAACAACACTTGGTCAAATAATAATGATATATATAATCCTTATTATTCCCACTTTAGAACGATTACTGTTATTGCCAATGTCAACATCCAAATTTCCTGTGACTTCACTTTCAGTGTCAAGTTTCTAGAGTAAATCCACAGCTAAAAATTGCCAGCAGTAGATACAAACAATTTAACAAACATATCAAATGTCCTTCACAGTCTGAGCAAATTTTAAGAGCATGATGCTCAAATATTTGATTAGGTAGTGGTGTAGGATGTTCATGTGCTGAGCCTGCTGACTGAGATCCTTTTGACTACTTACCCTTCGCTTTGTAAGGGAGGGGGACAGGGGAAACCCCAAGGTGAGAGTAAATGGTTATTACAGCTTTTCATGGCATTTCAAAGTGAAAATAGAGACAAATATTGTGTGATTTTATAATCCATAGCTTCAAAATCTGCTAATTAACACCTACAACAATGAGTAAAGCTACAGCTGAATGATATTTGAACAGAGGTGATGCATAGCCATAGGGCAGTCCAAATTCTTGTGTTGTTTTCTGCAGTCTCCCATTATTCTTCAGTTATGTTAGGACATGGCCATCTTTACTTCCCTGCTTTCAGGCCTCCATCAGCCACTCCTTAAGTCTTCTAGGAGTTATGCAGAATGAATCTGTTTCATCTCCTGAGAGGTTTATCATGTCTCCATGTCTGCGTATTGAGTTAATCCTCACTTTGTTTTTCCTCCCATACCTCACAGTTTTCAAAATGCCTCACTGGCACTGGATGCAAGTGTCAAATCTTTTGTTATCAGGTCAGCTGTGCCTCAATTCCTAGGCTAGCAATGGTCTGACTGGAGAGTTTTGGACAGTAAATCTCACAATAGCCACGTTGCCTGTGAATTATGTGGAATGTGTTGTAATCTTTAATGAACTGCTAAAGATCATCCAAGGCTCTCTTCTACAGAGAGGACTACACAGCCAGTCTACCCATACACACTCTACATCTCCTCTGACTCGGTTTGGGAACACCTGAGCAGAGATCATATGGCAGATGTATCTCTGACTGGATGCTTGGAAAGATCCTTTAATGTCCCTTGGATGAAAGCATCAAGGAAAAAATCCAGAACTCCAGAAAATCTCAAGCATCTCATAAGCACCTTGCAGCCCCACGATGAGGCAAAGGGTAGGATATAGTCAGATGAATAGTTTCTCAGCCTGATTTCAGAATGATTAACAGCAGCCATTCTTGCCTCACAAGTACAACACACAAAGCACAGCTCAGCCCCCACTGAATCACCAAGCTATCCTTTCTCAATTACTCTCTGGGTGTCATTCAGTCCTACATACTTATTTCCACTATAATTTTATTTTTGTCATTGGTTGCTACAACACTCAGTGTGCGTGCACACACTGTTGCTAAGAACTCTGCTATGTGATACTTGCCAGTATTCTACAAGGAAAAAATTAAGGTGTTCATCATAAAATAGATATTTGGTAAGTCATTGACGTAGGCTGAAAACACAGAGCCCCAAACACAGCTTGTCTATTACAGTCAAATAAAGCATATGGTTTGGAGAATCTATTATAGTGCACTGATGAAATGTGAAAAGCTCTCAAGAAATTAATTATATCACTCTCTGTGCCCTGAGTTTTTAGCTACATGAATGTGGACTATTTGTGAACTTGTATGCATACTCTTAGTGGTCAGAATGACAACTTCTGTTATTTCCCTCCAAGTTTTTATGTTGTTAGGTATGAAAATAATTCATACAGTATAACACACAGGAAACTCCATTAAAGGACTTTATTTAAATATTCAACATAGAAGTGTTTTGCCTTCCTTTCATATACAGGCTAAATTCTCATTAGTATTAATAGAACTTATATGTGTTCCATGAAGAGAAAATGGGATCACATTTTGTAGGGGAAACACTTGAAAGAAAATAAGTTTCTTAATTATAAATAAGATTTATGTTAATAAATATTACAGATCTGCCATGAAAAAAAATCTGAAATCTACAGTTTATACTTAGTAAACAAATTGTTTTAGATTAAGTACTTAGTTAGTAGTAGCTTGTTTCTAATTTCTTGTTTTTCATATATTTTGTAGTACCCTCAGGTCTTATCTAGATGGACACTTTGTTATATTTCGTGCTGTATAAATATGTAATGAAATTACTTACCCAAAGATATTAAAGTATTAATTTTATTTATAGCCCAAGCCAACCCTATTGTCTACAACACCTGAGTTCCTACATAATAAAGTATTTGCTATTGATTTCTTATAAGCCTCAGTAAAACATTAAACAAACTCATTTTCCTTGCTAGGTCTGGTTATATGAGCTAGCCACTAACATTTTTCCCTGCTTATCAATTAGTATCTCGAATGTGCCCTTGGATAATCATGTCTAGAGGAAAAAGCATCTGTCACTTAGCTCAAGTCAAAGTTGACAGAACAAACCCAGTTATTATAATTGTTAGGTAAATAGACATTTCTATTCTTGCAAATGTTTAATTCTGTCCTGCCAGAAAATAGGCATTTTTTCTCATCTAAATGAAAACTAGCTGAACGGGACTGATTCACAACTGATTTCAAGAGTAAAGAAAATTTATAGTACATTTACCAGGATGTAAGAAAATAAAATTCTGGCCTGAATCAGGAATTTCTCTAATTTGAAAAGATTCTTTCATGACTGGGATCAAAATCTTGTAACGATGGAATATTTCTGAAGAGTAAAAAATAATTTTCAATAGATGATGAACAAAATGACAGTTTATTACTAGAGTAATAAAGGGATCCCTTTACTTTTTTATATCTTATGGTAATAAGATATTAAAAAGTAAATTATTTAATATCTTATACAACAGCAATTTTTTAATGTTTCAGATGCAGTTTTTATTGCTGCTATGGTTACTGTTTCATTTGTGTGTATCTATGCTGATTTGTATAATCCATGAAAGGACAGCAAACCTGGACTCATAATCTATATGAAATAATGTATGGGTTAGCCACAGAATTTACCAAAATGGAAATAAATAATTTAATTTTAGTATAAAGAATTGTGGGGTAGGTGTGACATTATTATTAGGTGTGTGGAATGCAGATCAGCGTGGATTTCTGAGCAGGGAGCTTTGACTCTCTGGACACTGAGGGGGCAGCAGAGTCCCTGGGGAGGACTTGCAGGGACAGGACAGGCCCAGCCTGTGTGCTGAGCATCTGTGACAGACCACGGGCTGTGCAGAGTGAGACTGGTAGCAGCAGCAGCAAAGGGGGAGCTTTAGCACTTCTTCTCTAGCAATTATGCCCTATTGCAAGGTTGAACTCTTCTGCCTGACTGCTGGACTAGATCCAAAGGCAGAAGAAGCCATCACAGCCCATATGTTCTGTTTTTAAAAAATACAAGGTCAACAATTGCTAAGTTTTTCCTGTTTGTATCTCAAGGCCTTCTAGAGAGTTTGACATGTCTTGGTGACTCTTGCATGACTTCAGCTATCATATTTGATGAGCCAAGGAGAACCTCATAGTTAAAATTTCCCTTCCTACAGCAACCACGTTGTGCTTTTTGGAATCTGTTGAGATGCTGTTTCTTTTAAGCTTTTTTGTATCTCCTGTAACTGTTTGACAAGATGGTTGCACTAGGGTGGTGCTGGTGGCATGTGCCACCTATTGGACCCTCAACTTATCTTCTGTATCCTTCTCTGTTTCCACTTGATCCCTACAGCAAGAGGTTATAAAATTAGCAACAGAGGGACATTTTAGCAATTCTGCTTTACCATGCAAGTCCCACTAAACCAGCAATATGATTCACTTTAAACTCTCCTGCTTCTTTATGTATTCTGCTGGGACAGAACACCAGAACAACAAAAAGAAGACTTCTTTACAGCCAGCCACCATCTCAGCTGGTAGCAGAGAACTGTTTTACTTGATCATTGAAGCCAGCAGTGATGGGGGTCCATTTCTGAACAGCTCTATTCTGCATGAAACTCATCTCTCTTTTTCATAAGATTTCAGTATTAGACATGGAAAAAAGGTAAGATAGAAAAAGAAGAGTTGTGATTAAAAGTGTTCATAGAACTGAACTTCTAAAGTATTTGTATTCATGCCCTCCCTGCTGCTGGTTGTTCTTGAGAATCAGGACAAGCTAATTTTCTCACTGTTTGCTGGGGACAGAAAGTAATATAAGTAAAACAGGAAGTTCCAAAGCACATTGCTGACATACAACCAGTTCAGAGACCTTTTGCAAATTGTTTATGCTATTATTCCCAATGCAAATTAATTGGACTGTGTAATTCTTATTGTTGCTGGTGTAACTAATGTTTTCCCCTCCAGTTATGTGTCTGTTGGTGTTGTGAGCCCTGGCTGTTACTTTTTGGGATCTAATTTCTTTGGATGAATTGTGTATTTATTTGATATCTTTTTGGAATTTTTTCTCAAACTGAGCAAGTTTGGTTTAAACAGATATGTAGATGGTAAAGTGCAAGTTAAAATTATAGTAATTGACCTTTATTTTAATAAATTTGTCCTAAATATTTGGGATTTAAAGATTTCCTTTCAATACCACATGGGTAATGAATCAATATAGGTGTCAGTTTTTAGTATAGCTATTGAAATAAAGTTGACTTGCTTTTAAAAGAGGAAATTTCAAAAAATGAATCAGAGAATGAACAAATAAAAAGAATTTCAAGATATTTTTCTGGGAAATATATTCATGACCACAGAGTTTCAGAATAGATTCTATTATACATTATAGAATAGATTATACTTTTATTAAAAATGGTATTTTAATTATCATTATAAGCAAAACAAGTCAAAATTAATAATAAAAATAAAGAAAAATTAAAGGAAAAAGGAATGGGTGATATCACTAAAGACAAAGTATTACCTAATCTTCCTGATTTTCTAGGATAGCTGCTGGTACAGGCAAGTGTGATTTTTACTCTATTTGGTAAGCAGCAATTGCAGAGTTAATTAGTCTCCAGTGTTAGCAAGTGGGTGGCATTTACTTTTATAATAATAGGTCTGTCTCTAAAGTGGAGATAGCACAGGTCATGATTGTGTACCTTATCTTTTGAGGCAGGAACAGTAAAGACTCTGTAAATGGGTTTAAGCAGAAAGTTAACTAAAAGCATTTTGGTGTGTCCCAAGAATGTCGTTTGTTCTAATTATAGAACGGCAAATATCAAGTAGAAAGGATGCTGTGCTGGGGTGGTGTTGGTGACTCAGTGCTCACTGTTCACTGCAGAGCAGGCTGTCAGAAAGTGCTACTTTTCTGACTCACTGCATCTTGTAAATGAAGAAACATGAGCTATATTCATATTCTATTCATCAGTGCCATGTTATTTAATTCTAACAGTGTTCAGAGGATTTGCTCAGCTACTGAGCCTTTTAAAGTGTTAGGCCCTTGCTTAGTAGTAACAGTAGTAATGCCTAACAGAGTTACTGGCATTTTAGATATAACTGTGGGCTTAAGTGCCATACTTAAGCAATAAGAACGATAATGGTAAAGGTAGTGTAAAAAAAAATCGCATTTTTGGCTCTATTACTTGAGTTCCAAACAGAGATGCACATACACAAACATTAGAATGAGTTTAACAGAGGATTTGCCATAAAAATAATTCTAATTTGATCCCATTCTGAATGCTTGACTAATTAAACAAAAAACCCCAAACTAGTCACCCAGTAAAAAAAGCATTAAATGTTTTTTATGGAATTTTTTTCTAAAGAAATTTAGTTGTTATCTCATTTTCTTTTTTTGCATCAGAAAAAGACTTGTAAAACTTTTAATTCTATAATAGTACTTTTTTATGTAATGTAAAGTGTTAACATGTATTTTAGGCTTTATATACCAAAAAAATTAAAATTGTGACTATTGTTTGCTCCTATCTAGGGGATGTTGAGCAAGACAAGACTCATCACTTAGATGAAGTAATGGATAATTCTGAACTTCTTCCGAGGGAGCCTTTTAAAATCAACTTCCAAACTGTTTTGCTGAGTCATACCTAGAGTAACAGGGAATTTTTCCTCTGATTTCAGAAACTATGGATAATTTTACCACAAAATTATTATAGGTAATGTGTGGAATTCCATTTAACTCTGCTTTTGAAAACCAGCCAGATTTTTACATTGGAGCTTTAAACAAAGCAGCTTTGTTAACTAATTGTACTTTGTGTTGAAGAGGGAGTCAATGGCTGAGTTGTTGTGCTATAGACTTTAAAATTTTCCCTTGAAAACCGTACTCTTTTTAATATTTTTTTCCTATGCAATGCTCTATTATTTTTGTCCAAACTTTACAGTATTGTCCACAATACCCAATATGTTGGAAGACCTCTTCAGAGGAGGTCTTTGGAACAAATTTGTAAGCAATTTATGTCATTTTGAAAATGGAATGTATGGGAAGGAACTGCAGAACAGATGGAAGAAATGCTATTACAGATTTGCAAACAGTGCAATCAAAGATATAGCAAGTTAGTGCCTGGCAAGATTTTGCCTGTGTTTTTTTGTCATTTGAAAGATCTCTTGCTAGAGGATGGATGAGGTGCTATTAAAAGTGAGATTAGCACCAGCATATATAAATAGTTCTTTGTTTTGTTGTTTATTGTCCATTACATCCCACTGAGGTTGAGTGTATTGGTTTGGTAGTAGCAACCTGTTAAACAACTCAGTGAATGGAGCCATTCAGCAGACTCTGTTTGCCACTACTGAGGATGGAGCTCTAAGGACATTTGGTCTGTTTTTTTCTTTCTTTATTATTCCTCTGATGAGAAACTGGGCTCAACACTTAACATTTCAGAGGCTGATCTTCAAAGCCTTCCTTTCTAAACTCTGGATGGTTGGATTTAAATGTGGGTAATGCAAATATGTATATGCATATATCCATAGCTATTTATATTTACCAAAAATGGGGGGGAAGTGTATTTTAGGCTAAGACAAGAGTAGCATGATGAAAAGAACCTGAAAGATACTATAACTTCATCCTAAATTTGTTTGAATCTCATTAAGACTGAATGCATATTTTTAAAAGTGCTGTTGAACTTTCAAAACTGACTCTGCTCACTTCCTGGTCAGTAACTTTCATATACAAGACTTAATCAACAGCTGAGGCATATTTTTACTTTCTAGTTTCCAGATTCTTTAGAGCCACTTTAGAACAATAAATTCAGTTTTATTATTTTTGTTTTTTTAATTATTATCTGTAATCATCATGTGCCTGTTTATCTACATAGTCTTATGGTCCCAGTCACCTTTCATCAGTCTATTCTCTTTAATAAGGAAACACAGATGCAATTAACAGTGACTTAGGAAGAATAATGATATAGATCACATATGCAGACACACACACATAAACAGAAGCTAACCAGCAACACTGGTTCTACAGACACAAAGGCAATAATGCATAGCAACAATCAGCAATTTCAGGCTTACCAAGCAAATACAACAGATAAGTTGATCCCAATTTCTAACAAATCCAGAGAAAGGTTAACAAGTATTTTGATGGATCAAAGCAGAGAGAAAATTCTCTATATGAGCAGTTAACTTCTGTGTATTTTGATTGTCAGTGATTTGGTCATGAATCATACAGTAATTTAATGTTTAGAAATAATATACTGTGTGCTATCACCTTAACAAGCATAGCATTCCATGGTGCTGTGCAGTATTTTGTCTAAGATAAAGTTATGGTTTATTTGTTGGGTATTTTGATGCTACAATGAAGTGTGGTTAACACTGAAGTTCGAGTGTAAAATAGCATAAATAGGCTTTATTTTCCTTTTTAGCAGTAATTTCAGTTCCTTTTTCTGTGCTGTGCTTATGATTATTCAACTGAAAAGAATAACAAAATAGTGGCACCACAGTATGATGATAGACTGGAGGCCACTAATATAAGGTGTCTGAAGAACTGCACTGAGTTGTAGTAGCCAAACAATTGAAGAAATGTGCTGCTGGCCAAGGGCATTTGTTGATGTGCAGCCTGGGAGTCTGAACTTTTCAAAATGAATTTTGACTATGGTGTAAGTTAAATGAATATGTATGTACTTGTGGAGGAAAACTGTTCCAACACAACTAGGAAAAAAAGTTGAAACTCAGTTAACAAAAGATGACTTTATGTATAGGTCCCAAACCATGGACCTATGGAAACATTGCACTAATTGTTAATTACACTTAAATGTATGTAAGATTCAGAGTGGTGTTTTTCTTCTAACCTCTGCTCTGAACTCTTAACCATATTCTGCAGGTTTACTGCATAACTTGAAACCTTTTCCAACTTTCAACGGAGTTTCTTCGTGTAGAAATGAAGAAGTTATGGTGGATTGAGAAGAAATTCACATCAGGAAAGTGGTTGTTCTTTTTAGTTTGCTTTTATGAGTTATTTTACTGTGTTAATAACTATAAATTGAAAATGGGCTTAAAACTAGTCCTAGATCTTATGTTATTGAAAAGTGTTTTGGTTGTAACCCTGTTTGGGATGGGGACTGAATTTATGTGGTATTAGGTTTATTTTCTGAGGAAAGAGTTTTGATGCTGAGCTTGGCACTTCCTGCAGTGGATAGAGAAGGCACTTAGAACAGCAGTGGTCAAGGAATTCAGACAGGATAATGTCTTCCTCTCACTTAGGGGTCTCCATGCAATTCTGCCTGCAGAGCTGTAACATGGGCACACCTCTGTCCTCCACCTTCAGTTTATCTTTCCACAAAAAAGCAAAACTACTTGAACAAGAAGTGGCACTGTGGACTTAAGGATTTCTGCATTGTTCACTCTTCTTGATCTTCAGTATATATTTGAGTTAGTTCTTCCCTCATGTCTAGTTTAGGAAAGAGCAACCCTGTGCTTGTATGCTTTTCCTAATGCCTTGGGCCTCTGGGCTTTATTTTCTGCATTGGTGTGTGGCTTTTTGTTCAGTTACTAAGATCCTTTCACAAGGTGATGAAGACACAACAATCCTACTCCAATTGGGGACTCAAGGACGTTTTTGCCAAACTTCAGGCTCAAAGTATAAACAACATGGAAGGAGGAGGGTGGGCAAGTGGGACACCTGTATGCAAATGGACTCAAACATATAAAATGTGTGGTCTTGGGACTGGGCCCTCCTTCGCTTTCATCTTGGAGCCATCCAGGCAGAGCCCCGATTGTAGCACTGGTACTGCCTGGGTGTGGCCTTTGAAGGCCTCAATAAATATCCTTTATTCCCCCTAACTCCATCTGGCCTCTGTTCCAGCTCTTTGAGGCATCATTCCAAAACATCAGGAATGAAGCATTTTCTGTTGTATGTAACATAAATTATTCTTTATTAAAATTGTAGTGCCTTCTCATTATGATACATTCTCTTCTCTTTTTATATCAAATCCCCTCATAATAAACATGCTAGGAGAGCCTACTCCCTCAGAGAAGAGAAAATAACAGCAGCTCTGTGAATTTTCCTGTAGTTCTGGGGTTTGGCTCTTCTTGTCAAAGTGTTAGGATATGGTGATAACTGGATAAACCCCAAGAGATGTTAAAATTATATCAAATCGATGTAAGAGTTTTGTACAACGTTTCCAACATGTCCTTCACATCAGTTTTTTTCCTGGTGCATGGCTTCCTTGTAGATAAAACATGTTCCAAGTCTCAGGTCTGGCAGACACGTGCTGCTTAGCAAGGAGCTGTGGCACTTAACCATGCTCTCCAGAAGCTGACAATGCTGGCAGCACACACAGGGGCAGAACACATCAGGGTGCTTGTGGGCTCCAAATGACCTTAAGAAAAGCGAGATTGAGGGAAAGATAAAAAGAAATCACGCAGCAGATCTTACCAAGAGGTGTGCATCAAAATCCCAGTGTGCCAGCGTGGCCCTACAGCTGGCTCAGGGCAGGGGAGGCAGCACACAGCTGGGGAGGGCACTGGGAGCACCTTGGCACTGGGAATGCTGCAGGGAGTGTGTCCATACCCCCCCTGCTACCTGGGCTTCCCACCTGAACAGCTTCCCTCCCAAGGCAGTGGGGCAGGGCCGTGGTTCATGCACCTCTCACAACTTTATTGCACACGGTGGCTTGGTGCCAGTTCACACCTGCTAAACCCAGGCTGAAGCAGTGCCTCTATGGCCTAGGAGAGCCTGCAAACAGCTCACCCACACAATGAGAGTTCTCCCCCTTCGTCCCCCTCCCCACTCCAGTTTTTACATGGAAGAGAAACATTTAAATAATAAGTATGCTTTTTAAAAACATCAGTAGTATAAATCACATGCACATGCTGACTGATTCTATTACCTCATTTTCAATACAAGCCTCTTAAACAGAATCCCAGAGGGTGCATTTCTGCTTTAATCTCTCAGTAATCAAGCAAAAATATGTATTTTACAAGCTTTCACAGACAAATGGTTAGACTGAACTGTAATTTGCATGTTAATACCTGAATGTGTTGTTTCTAACTTTAATGACTTGGTTTTATACTATTATTCTAATTGTGTTTGGAGTACTTTATCAATAGTTTTCCATCAATATTTTTTATCAACATTATATTGAAATTGATGGGACCTTGCTGATATCTAATACTTTGTCAATGGAGCCTTTCCACTTTATGGTAATAACCATTGACCTGTGATTTCCTGAGAGCAAAAGAATACAGGCTTAGACTTTTGTCAACAGTTCTTGGGTTTTAAGGGTTTCGGGCTAGATCATCTTGTCTGACCATTATAACTCCACTGATTTTTAACTGTGCTGCTTTGACCTGGATAATCTGGGAATTTTTGGTATTTTTTACCTGAATAAAAACATCACAGTGATATCTTAAACAGGTGGGTTTTGATTACCTTTCTGGTGATGCTAACAGCCTGCAGGAGGTAGGCTGTCAGAGCAGTGGACTGCTCAGTTAGAGGCAGCAGAATTCACTTCCACAGCTGTTTGCAGCTAGCAGGGGGAAATAAATGATTTTAGCCAAAGGTAATGTAAGGCAGAAGGCTAACAGCTATCTATTCCTCACCACATGTACTGAAGGTATTACTGTGCTGATTGCTCAAAAAATCCCCTTGCTCAAGTGAAACAATGCAAATTTTTTGAATTAACTTCAGTAGACTTTGCTTTATTGACCTATGGCTTTGGAAACTTTTCCTGCCTTTTCTGGCTTTTTAGAAATTCTCAAAGGAAAAGACTATATCTGCAGCAGATACAATATAAATTTTAAATAACTATTACAACACAATTCTCTGTAACTGCAGACATGAATTTCGATGCTAATCTCTGAATATAATGAACTTTTGTCTCTTATTTGGCACTCTGATTGATGCTTAGTTACAGTATCCAGTAGGGCAGAAAAATAACTTATCAGCATTCATTAGATACATGAAACTCAGTGGAATATTTCCTGTTGCCTATGAAAGTTGCTTTCCAAACTAGGAAAGGATGTATGAAAGGAGAGAAGGCAAAACAGAATTGAAATTGGATAAGAAGCCTTTCACATAGGGGTTATTAGTTATCAAAACCTATTCTTACATGACGGCTCACTGGTATTCTAAATTTAATACCATATGTGGGTGATCTCATCATTGTTTCTTACTTAATATTTTAACATCTCATTTTTGCTGCTGGGGCCTGGGTTTCTAAGTTGTAGCAGGTCGTTGGGGTGTCTTTGTCCAATTTTTCACCAAAAAAAATGAAACACTGTTTTTCAGGACTATGTTTTCAAATTTAGACTGCTTTTCTTCACAAATCTTACGAGACTGCAAAGCTGGTCTGCACAGGAAAAACAAAGTGAACAGAGTCTTTCCTCAGCTCTTTGCCTCCTTGCCATAATGGTAGTGCTGTGTCAATTCCTGGTTTACTTCAGAGATGTTCTTAATTATAGGTGACCTGCCACCCCTCCTCTTGTTCTACAATTGAACTTTGTTATA
The DNA here is from genome assembly GCA_013399455.1 of Anthoscopus minutus. Classification (NCBI taxonomy): domain Eukaryota; kingdom Metazoa; phylum Chordata; class Aves; order Passeriformes; family Paridae; genus Anthoscopus; species Anthoscopus minutus. The sequence goes on from VWYI01024877.1 coordinate 75,517, forward strand.
ATTTGTTTTCACCTAGGGTGATTTGCTTGATCTGAGTCAGAATGGATTTTTTTTGTCTCAGAAGCTCTATGCTTTTTTCCTGTATTTCCTCAAACCAGCACCAAGGCAAAATTAGTTTGAACAATTGCTGCTATATAAAACTCAGACTTGTTTAGCATCATGAACAATTGAAAAACTGAAAATCAGATGCCAGAATTGTGTGAGACTTTTGATTTCATTTTCAGACTTTAACCCATGATCCACATTTTCTTAAAGGTCAAACCCAAGAATTTTGTGTGTGTTTCTAAGGGCTAGGGGGAGGATGTTGTTTCAAAACTGTAATATCTTGCAGATATCCAGCAAGTAACATTTATGTTTTCTATAACAGATCTAAAATTTTTCCTTAACAACTAAATAATAACATCCTGACCTCTAAGCACCCCAGTGTCTATCTTTGAAGAGCACAAGACTGATGGATTAAAAGAGGAAAATATGTTATTATTTTGCAGGATACTACTTCAGTAATAGTTAAATAAAATTTCCTGTATCGATCTAGACATGAAAACAAACACCAAAATGGCTTTGTTAACTTAATGTATGAATTTAGTGTGTAAATTCATAAACAAGCTAGGAAAGATTAGTTCACCTCATTTCTAGGTTATATATGTAAGAAGCAAAAGACTTAAAAGGAATCTAATTTTTACCCTTCCCATACTTAAATCAAGGTAGAGGCCTTGTAAACATGCCACGAACTTTAGACAGTTCACTGTATCTGGACTTCTGAAACAACATTATTTGTAAAGGATTTTAGAGTTCTGACTTTTTAAGAGACCTCTGAACCTCAGAAATTAACTGTGAAAATCTCTATGATACTCCTTACTGTTAAAGTGACCTTCTAAACTTCTGTTTGTTTAAATTGAAAATTTCCACTTCTTAAGTGGAAAAAAAAGCCCCATATCATTAACTTGATCCAGCTGATTGTAAATTGGTGTTGATTCCTCTGGTAAATTCTGTAATTTAAACCAATTATCTTCATTAGATTTTAAGTGTCAGAAATAAATTAGAAGCTGCTTAATTGTTGTTGCTTTTCACTCGAGAAATACTGTGAAATCATGGCTATGACTTCAAAAATGTGGTATAAGAATTATTTTGACTCCCTAGACTAAAACTGGGATTACAGGATGTGATATGCTCTTTCAGTGAATTTTGGGAAGGGACATGGTACTGTCTCCTTGTGATATTTCACATATATAGAGGAAGTTTTGGACAGTGAATACTGTGTTTACAGCTTAAAGAAGCCCAGGTCCAGCACTAAAGCATCTAAGGTCTGTTCTACAGACCCTACTCTAGGTTCATTCCTAGTCTTCCAAAATATGTAAAGAAATGTTTCACTTGAACATTTTAAAAATACATTTTTTAATCTAGAAAAGTTTTCATTGCTGTTTTAAAGAATTGTTTACTGCTGTTTAAAGAATTGTTTATGCAACTTACCAGAACAAAATGAAACATCAGAATACTTTTAGTTGAAGTGTAAACAAATTTGATATTCCTATACAAATTTTCCGTAAAAGCAAGTGAAATGAATGATCATACAACTGTCACAGAAAGAAGAGTTTTCAGTCTTCTCTTAGTACTTGTTCACCTCTGCAGAGCATATTTGTTATGTTTCAGTGATTCCAGCACCTTGTATTTAGAGGGATTATTTCAGGGAAAAATCCCATTTGAAAGGTTTTCTGATGTCAGGGATCATTGCCCAGTTAACTGCTAGTGATGAACGCTTGTAGCATACCCAGGAATTCCATTCTAATCCAAACAGAATTAGAATTTTAGCCTAGTGATTAAAAAAAAAAAGAAGAAATTTTACATTTGTAATAATTTTTAGCTGGTATGTTTGTGGGTGATTTTAGCAGAACAAAATTTGGTTTATTGCAGAAGTCTAAATTACAAGGTACTAAGTACTGAGATGTACCTCTGGATCTGGTAAATATACCTAAAATTAAAATAACCCTGAATATGAAATAAAACATAATTGGGTTTACATTATTTATTATTTTGAAGCACAAATGATGAACCTGGAGAATCTGTATAAGTCTGGGTCTAACCAGGTAACAAAATAAGGGAGAAAAAATTCTGAGAAAGGGATGTAGAGGAAGGGAAAATGTCCACACGTAACCAAGAGCTAACTGCAACACTATTAAATCTCTTCCAAATTTTAGCATTGCTGTTGAGGAAAATTTAAGCCTTCCTAGGATGCATGGTTTGTCTCCATTATCTGTTCATGTCAGTGACGTCTTGGTTTGCAATAGTAACAGCAAAAGTGCAGAGTTTTAGGACATTGAAATGGTCATTGGCATGGTCGAGACAGAGATTTACTCAACAGAGTATCAGGTGCTGTAGAAGTTCTTTAAGGTTTAGGGTTTTTGTCTTGCTTTACTTTTGGAGGCTCATTTTATTGGAGTACTTTTGGAGGAATATTTTACTGATGTTTGAAGAGTTGCTTAAAATTTATTTATGTTGTAAATTCACTCTTAAGTCATTGGTCAAGTTATGTCCCTTCTTTGAGACGCACAATCCAAATTAAATTATTCCTACTTACCTATTTGCCTGTCATCTAAACTGCAGGAAGAAAAACTCCACGGAATCACTGATGGGGCTTCAGGATGTATCAAAATCTTACCTGAGATATTGATAACTGACAAAGATAAATAAGAGATTGGGAGCAAAGGAAAGTATACACCACTTTCCCAGCTAAAGAAACCTTGGAGATATGATTTGACTGACTAAATGTCATTAGCTAGAAGGAATCCTATGTCTTTGATTCCACTGTTGATATCTTTCTACTTCATTGCCTCTTACTGTTCTTACCTGCCTAGCTGCAGCATACAAAAATATGCTCATTTTTTGCCTGGTACTCTACTTTTTGAATTTTGGTTGCATATTGAGTAGTTTTTCGGTAAGTTGTCCATAAAAACATTCAGCTTTCCTGTCTAAGTGGTTACAGAACTGTAACAGTGGTTACTTGGTTTGGAACACATCAAGGTGTAAAAGTAAATTACATTATTGCTTCCCAGATGAAATTATTGCTTTGTAGATGGATTTTCTAGCATCTACAAACTTTAACCATAACAATTCTATGTTTTTTTGACTCCTAGACAGCATTTAGTTCATGACAAAATATTCTCTTTTATCTGAGGTTGCATCACAAAATAATCATTTGCTGCTAGTACACTTTCAGCTGTGGAAACTTTAGCAGTGTGGAGCTGAGAGAAGAGGGAAATAGCACTTACACTATTTGTTCTTGGATTATATTCTCAGTAATTTTGTTTTTTAATAGCTCCTTGCAAGAAAGAAGGAGAAAAACCAATCCCACAATTAGAGCTGACCCTCAACCAATACTATCTGATGTTGCTCTTTCCTTTTGAGCAGGTTTACTCTATTTTGCCATAAAGATCTTTGGTTTTGTCTTATTTCCTTCTCATTGCATTAACCAGTTTCTGATTTCTTGGAGATGCTGACTCTTCTCCAGTCTATTAAGTTTTATAAAGTTATGCTTAAAGAAAGGCTGACATCACACTGTGCTGGTTATGAAGAGGAGAGGAATCCCCTACCACAGGGCAAAAGTCCAGCTGCTTTTGTTAAGCTGTAGTTTGTGCCAGTCCACTCTCCTGCACTCAGAAAAAGCAGTGCAGCAATGACAACAGTCAACCAGCACTTCAGAGCAGGTGATGGAGTCTGTGAATGTCTGTTCTGGACAGTGGACTGAAAATGTCTCTGAGGAGAATCCCCGCTCTAATCTTGTGTCTGGTTTTCTGCAGGCATCTAATACTGTTAGCTCAGATATCCACCTGAATCTAGCTGCCTAATGTACTCCTGCAATTAAATCCCAGAGTTTTCTGCAACAAATGCACAGAACAGGTGCACTCAGTAAACCCCTTCACTCCAGGCAACTGAATTGCTATTTGCTCTTAGGCTGATAGATTTTGGGCACAAATCTAAAGTCAGCTTGACTTCAGGGTCCAAGGTGCTTTCATGTATCCTTTCCTCCCTCCTTCTCCCTCATTCTCTGATGCTTTCTCATACTTGATGTACTTGAAACATGTATCTGGGTATTTCATACTGCTTAGACAGTTATTATAAAGAACTTCCATTCAATACCCAAACTTAGTGATCCCGAATTTCTTCTACCTTTAAATAATTTTCACATTGACAGTTAAAGATTCCTGTACCAATAAATGTACTATTTCTTAGTCCAGAGGAGTATTTCCTTCACCCAAGACTTTCAGGATAAGGTTTGAAACAGCAGCACAGAGTTGGTGGCCACAATCACATGGTTGCAGTAGCCCTGAGGCCAGGCAGACAGAAGAGGAATTTTCAAACTGCCTTGCCAGTTTTCTTCTCAGTTTGTCTGCATCCCAGTATTTTGCAGAATGCTTTTCATTTTATCAAAACAATTTCATTAGAGCAAATCTTTTGTGCTATGATGAGAATTCTTAATTTGCTCTATTTCTGATCCAATTCCTTTATCAAATACTATGATACTTCAAAAGGTTATTTTATGAAGTTTTTCTGTTGGTTATATATTTTCAGTCAAATGGTATAAGAAAATACTGCAGATAGGGTCAGATTGTTTGTGCCCATAACTGGGCAGAAAAAAAATCAGTGCTGATATCCCACTGTTCAATTTATTATCAGGAAATCTTAGTTCATTGCTGAATGCACTTTCATCTTCTAATTTTTGGACATTATTGTGCATGAGAATCATATTCTGCTTCCTGTTTTTGGTAAATGTCAGAGCATAACATTGGAACAAAGTTGAGGATTCTTTGGTCCTGCTAGGAGATTTCTCAAGTCTTTACTTTCTGAAGATTTGTGGCTAATTGAGAGTCTTTGAAGCTCTGCAAATTGCAAACTAGAAGCTCATATTTCAAAAGTATAAAGCAGAACTCAACAGTCTTTAGCAGATTAAAAAGCTAATGATTGAACCACCAATGTGTCCTGGAATCTGTAAAAAATAAGATGTGTTCGTAAAGAAGAGTCTGACTTAAAAACACATTAAGGATCCTTAAGCTGAAATTCATTCAAGAATCAAGTTGCTGAAATGAGCAGACTGGTTCTATTGTCATATTACTACCTGAAATCTTGTTTGATTAATCTGAGAGTCTTTGAAAAGTGAGACTTTCTGGAAGTCTCTATTTAAAGTATTTAAATGACTTTTGTAAAAGTATATTGGGGTGTTTCATATTATTTGAAAACAGTTGTTACAATAAACCAAATGCTGCAAAGCGCATTATGCAAACACAGTGCATCTATTAGACTTGGGTTTTGTTGTAGACATTCCTGCCTGTCTGTCAGTGTTGTATCAGTTGTTGGCTCTTGGATGACAGAGAAAGACTTCCTCAAAAACCTTCTTACTTACTTGCACTGAATTTCTCTTCTGACCCACTGAATTGCCGAGTCACACAGCAGAGATGTTTAATGTGCTGCCTTCAACCTATCCCATTAGGCTGAAGGTTTACGCTTAATCCAAACCTCAGATGGTTGAGTGGATTTTAAAAAATTTAACTCTACAATCTTTATCTTTGCCTGCTTTTGTTCTTTACATTTTCCTTTGGTTTCTGGTAATCATTCTTCCGCACACTGTCTGCACCTTTCTCTGCTGCCGAGCACTGGGGATTCATTCTTCCGGAACACACCGCACCAGCACGCACGAAGACAAGACACTTTGCAGCTCTGCAAAAAATGGAAGTATTGTTCTCCTGCAAAATAAAAAAATTGGTAGAATTAGAACAAAAGAAGATATAAAGCAGTTACAGTAGAGAGAGTGATACAATTGTCAAGTTTCCAGAAATGGAGAACTAAAAACCTTGTTTAAAGCAGGCTGTTCCAGGGACTGCATGAGTATTGATTTGGATGTGAGTGTGTAGCTCTTATTCATAAAATCTCTGGGTCATCACAGAACTTCAGATCTGGTCTTCCCTACCCCCATTTGTTCAAGTAAATGGAAGAGTGAACAAGCCAGACCATATAGATACTGCTGCTGCCCATCTTTCATCATGTTTATAATAAAATAAACTTTACAGCAAACATCTGAAACTATCTCCTGTTTCCTGGACATGTTCCACATTACATGTAGCATTTCCCTTCACATTCCTGAGATAAATTATTTAGTGTGACCTGTGTCTTCCAGCTGTAATATTCTTTGCATCAATTCCTTCTTCAGCTATGTTCCTGTGGCTACTTAATAATGGGCTAGGAGAGAAAAATCTCAACTAGAGAGTACCAAAAAATTTCCTTTCAGTTATTCTATTGTAGTTTAGTCTTCCACTAAACCTCCCCTTTCTCCAACAAACCATTGTGTAGGGGTGGGATTTAATATCTTATATGAGAACAAGCATTGGTAATCTTATGACAGCACATGAGATTAGGAACAATGAAGAGATTAATTTGATGAGTTTTGTTTCTATCTTCTCTCTAAAACATTTTCTGGGAAATTCTAAAGGTTTTTTGTAATCTAGGATTACATTCCAATATATCTCCCACTGGGTTGCTACCTTGTATTTTCTGTTTACTTAAATAACATGTGTTTTATGTAAGAGCTGCATTTCCATTTTTCTTTAACCTAAAATATTTCTGTTGAGTTGTCACCGTAGAGTGAAAACTTACTTTGATAACATGACACTACTTTTGCTAGCATAGACTGCTTTAAAATTTGACTTTAGAAACGTTTTACTTTATTACTAAGAAATTGTGAATGCTGTGCCACTGAATGCCAGTGACCTTCCTGTGTCCCTGCAGGCTGGAAGCAGGAGCTCAGCAGCACAGTGCCCATCAGCACCAGAGTGGCTGAGCTGTCCTGTTTGTCTGCTGCATGTAATCTTTGGGTGTGTACCTGTGGAACTGTTTCCAGACTGCTCTGGTATCTCTTCACTTCTGGATCACCCAATAACATCTTGCTTCTTGCTCAGCTGTGTGCAGAGGCTGGCAGGTGTCCACACTTTCTAAAATAAAGGTAAAAACCCCATGAGGATGAGAAAAACAGGTAATCAAATAGAAGAGGAGAAAATAAGATGATTTTTTTCCCCTGATTATTTATGTCCCAAAAAGACATTTGGATGATCAGTGAAAAAAAGAAAAATAAAATTTTGTGAAATTCCATTGCTCTTGAAGTTGATCAAATTTATGTAGAAAATAATTAATGATGAGAGCTGCATTATACCTTAAGACAACCAACTAGCTACCTCTCTGGAAAAACCATTCTTAGTTACAAATAATTCTAAAATATGCATCTGGTGGTATGTTAAGTTTGATTTTTTTTCACTTACTTCTTTGATGTAAAATAAGAGAAAAATAAAATAACAAAAAAATGCCCGCGGTTTGCTTTTGATTGCTGCCTTCATTAAGAAAAAGCTGTGGCCATGCTAAGTGAATGTTCCAAGTCCAGTGAAACAGGCAACAGGATGTGACATTAATTAAATTAATGAATTTTTAAAGAATGGGCTGATACAAACATCAATTTGCAGAATGACATAGCAAAAGGGTCCAAGAGCTCTTCCCTGAAGGGGAGCATAAACACTCAGTGGAGGCTTTGCCTGCCAGAGGCAGGGAGGAGGGGAGGGTGAGGCTGGGGTAATGGATGGTAAATGAAGTGTGACTTTCATGTGCTCCTGGCCTCTGGTCCTTCAGCCTTTGAATGCAAGACAGTTTTTTTCTATGACAAATGTTAAAAAGTTGTTTATTGCCCAGGGTGTTATAGGTGGCAAAAGGCTTGCAAATGAAAGATGGTAAAGCAAACATGAAAGAGAGTGTGAAACTGTTAAAGGAATGTCAGTTCATGTATACAAGTACAGAAATAAAAACAAAATTATGTTAATGCCTTCCTCATTATTTTCCATGGAAGTAGACCCTTACTCATCTATCCTTTCTTTAATATCCTTTAATTAAATGTGTTTAAATAAATAAAAAAAGCTCTAAGCATATGTTATGACTAATGATACTACTCTAATGCATTTCTGCAATGGCAATAACAGCTGAATTGGGACATTTTCAATGAGACCACAGTTCTCATTCAACAGTTCTTGTCAAAAGGGGCTGCACTGATTCATCATATTGATTAAATGATTTTACAGTAATTTCTAGGTTATAACAGTGTGTATGTCTGTGCTTGAGTGGAGGCTGAATACTCTGTTTAGTTAAAAAAAAGAAGGAAACAAGTATTTTGGAAAGTAATGCTTTGTGTGACATTTTTTCTAATATATAAATTAATAGAAATATAATGAAATGCATAGCAAAGTTTTCATATATATCAAGGTCAACATTAATATTGATATTTTAAATTATTTGATCTCTGTGCTAAAATTTGTCTTCCTTGGCAAAAATATAACAAATGATATATTTGTATCATATGGAAAAATAAAAAGGGAGAAGGAGCTCTTTGAACTACTGTTGAATAATTATTGAAACTCTTAACAATTTTCCTGGGAGTCTATTAGCACTTGCATGCTCCACAACAGGACATTTTATGACTTTATTCTAGAGTCTTATTTACTGGAATGCAGAGTCAGAATGCAGCTGGTTTGTACCATATTTAACAGTTTAACTATTTATTAGTTAAATTAGCTGTCACAGCTCTCACCCTGTCCAAGTCTGTAACACTGAAAGCATTCAATAACACACTGGGAAATCTCCATTACTGAGCATAAGGATCATTAACATAGCACAAGTTTAACTAATAAAGTTGAAAACAACTAATAAATCTCACTGTTTTTATTGTCAATTAGAATCTGTGTACATCCTATGACATTCATTAAAAATTAAGTGAATAGATACAATCAGACACAATCATGCATGCCACTTATCCCTGAGAACATGACATGCTGTTAATTCATAGGACCTGAAAGCCTAATTACTTCTATCACTGAAATTGATGGGCTTTGTATGCACTGCTTCATCACAGAAATTAATGTGAAACAAAATTTCCTCTAATTTATTGCCACTTCTGAAATAAATAGTTAAATATGCAGAATTCTGCATATGTTCTCTGCAATCTTTCATAAGCATATTTCAGCATCGTGTTTAAGTATATTGTAATTACTTCATTAACTAATTGCCTAAATGCCTAATTTACTACATGTTATTGACCATGGAGTAAAATTAATTTTTCATTGGTGAATACGTTCACTGATCATACATTCTGTGTTTGAGATAGGGAATATCTCATGGTGTTAAATCATCCTATAGTGAGCTAAGTACTTTGTAAAACACACAGCCAAAGCTACGTTAATATTCAAATATTAATTTTTCTGCACCTATGATGTTATTGACATCCTTTTACTACGTGATAAGTATAGTAAAGCTAGGAATGCTCCATGTTTAACTTACTCATTTTCTCATATTCCTGCAAATTCAGCAACATGGGCCAAGTTAATCTGATGGCAGCATTACTGATAAAATTCTGCTTTCTTAATACGAAGGACATGCAATAGAATTCAGATTAACTTGCTGGAGTGTGTGCACTCTAAAATTATATTGTTTTGTTTTTGTACTATCATCTTACTTTTCCAGCTCTTTGAGGTTTTGTTTCAGGAATAGGTCAACAATTTTCTAGAGACATCACTGTCTTCCCTGGTGACTATAAGGAGCAAAGAATCTTGACATTCTGCTGTGTAGCAGGGATTGTGTGGGCACTTTGAAATCTAAATTAATGGTGGTGTTCAAGCATTTGGGCAAGACTGATCAGGCTTCTCTTCTGAATAACTTGGGCATTGTTCCCCTTGTCCTTTCTCCTGCTCTCTCTGGCCTAAAATGCTGTATGTCAGAAAATAAGTGTCAATGTATTCAGGTTTTGCAGTACTTTTAGAGATCCTACACTTTACAGCTTACAAAACTGACAGCTGGAAACAAAACTCCTTGTTGAAATAAAAAGTTAAACAGGTTGATTGTATATTTGTAAAGTTTACTGTTTCACATACTCAAGATGCCTCTGTGCTAGGAAATACAGGGTGGACTGAATAAAGGCATGTGGTTTAGGATTGGTTTGGTTGTTGTACTGCATATTTTTAGATATATAAAGATGTGCTTTTGATGAGAGTTGCTTCCCTCCTCTTTCTAGCTGCACTATCTAATCTGCTTTTTATCTTATTATTCCTGCATTCCAGAAAGCAAAAAATTCACAGTTGCTTTTATAGTTTTATCCATTCTTCAGAGGGAAAGAATTGAAGCCTTATTATTGAAGGTACTTAATTTCTGAATAATGGCTAAAGGTGGGTTGGCTGTTTTTATACAAATAAAGGACCCTAAGGATCAGTGGAGGTTTTTCAAAGACCTGTCACACACATTTTGTGGGTAGCTAATGAGTGTCTGTAGTTGAATATTACAGGAGAGCAGTGCAGGATGTTTGATACTATGGTGTCATTTTCTTGAGTCCTTTTAGAACCATGGAAGCAGCTTTAGTAGAGAAAAATGATTGACTCTTTCTACAAGTCAAGTCACTTTTCTTCTCCCAGAAGAGAAAGAGCTGGGGGCAGCAGCTCATTCCCAGATGCTGCGAGAATCAAACTGAGTATAAGAGATGGAAAAAGATGTCTCTAGGCTCAGGGAAGGGGCAAAGGTTTGATTTTTCTTTGTTTATTTGTTTTTTAAGACTGTAAAAAAAATAATCAGTTTGTATTACTGGAATAATTCACTAAAAAGGAAGTGAAGAAAAGCAGTCCTCTCCTGGTTTTATTTATTTTGTAGAAATTAGTTGTATTTATGTACTTAGGTAAATCTGAAAACGTCTAAGAATATTCTCTAATTCAGTTGACAGTTTCACAGATAATTGAGTAGACAATAAGAAGGGAGATATTTTCTCAGTCATGTTTAAAACTTGTTTTTGATCTATTGGGTTTTATCACTGAAACAAATAAACAGGAAGATATTGCTGTGATTAGAATTAACTTTATTCAAATTTAAGAAATATTGATTTAAAACATAAAAGATCTGACATCTAGAAAAATCATCACAAGGATTTACACTAAAAGCTCCCTAACATTTATGATGGAAATATCCTTAAGAGCCAATGCCGTAATTCTAGGAAGAAGAAGGATGAAGTACCTGTGCAGAGATCTTCTCATGACTTGACTTTCTAAAACATTATATTACTTGGAATTTGAGCAAAGATGTTATTCAGTTTTGAGAGCAGGGAAAACAGAAAGAAACAAAATAGGCTGTTCTGGAAAAAAGTTTCCAGTATTTCAGTATACCACTTGTAAAACATTTATTGTAGCATAGGTTATGATATCAAGAGAAATTTTTGAGATAAAATATATAGAAAAAAGATTTTGCAAAGATAATATTGATTTACCCATAGTTTGATGTTTTTATTGCTTTATCAAAAATATAGATATATGAAATTTCTTTCAAATTAGGAATTTGCAATAAACTGGATTTATTGTTAGGCGATAGTAACAAAGTATAGAAATATAAAAGAAAAAGGAAAACCTGCTGTGATAGCTGACAATTCCTTTTTCCGTTTAAACAAATGCAGATGGCAAGAGATTTGAGTGGGAAGGATGGGTCCTCAGTAATGGCAATTAAGAACTTGGATTTATTTGCTGAATTTGCTACTGACTCCTCCACTAAGCATGAGCAGCTAATTTCCTACGTCTCTATTTCCCTTTCTTTGTTCCCATTTCCGTGTTACCAAACCACAATTATTCTGTCTGCCTCTTCTGTTCTGTTCCATTTTCTAGGTTACAAGTTTCTGCGCAGAGGGAATATGCTCTATGAATATGATTGGTTAAATGCAACTTGGGAGTTTGTAAAGGCTATTCTGGTATCAACAAATAATTATAGTTTCAATAATCTTTGAAAAATACTTACCAAAATTGAATACTTTAAATTTCACTATAATGAGTTTTATTTCAGTGTTTCTGTGAAAGGAACCATATAATAAGCGATTAACTAAGACATTTAGAACTGAATTACTTCTTCATGGCTCCTTGCTTCCATTAGAGAAAAAATATGTGATTTCTTTGGCTTCTCTTCTCAGGATTCAAAATGGATAAACTGTATTGATAATTCTTCATAGCTTGTACTGGTGGGTTATCACTGCATGGTCATTAGTCATTGTAACTACAGTGCTAATGCTAAACCTAAAATCCTTCCATTTTGTTCCTAGAATGCCTTTATTACACAATCCTGTTTTAGAATATGCTTGTTTTGTCCGAACTGTGAACATTTTAGCCAGAGAGCAGAAAGTTTTTTGAAATTATTATATAATTCCTTCACACTGCTTGAATGCTTCAGTAAGTCAGATTCAGGCTTCCTCTGTTGGCACTACATTCCAT
>VWYI01024884.1:0-27954 GCA_013399455.1 Anthoscopus minutus
AACCCAAAAAAACATGTAACCCCCAACACAGTACTTCTTCTGTACCAGCTGTCAAGACTTTTCTATGCAACAAGAATATCAGTCTCGGGGATCATTTTTAAGTCTTTCCAGGAAAAAGTTTAGAGCTGGCTCTATGCTTTCTATCTCTAGGAGATGGAAAAATAAAACAAACTACAACCTGGATTTAGTGGGGAAAAAAAGTCATCTTAGAATCTCCTCAGCAATAAGCAAAAATTACTTTGACTGATCACTAAATGAGAGATTTTAACTGCCAGTAGTACATGAAGAAGACTGGTGCATTTTACTGATGATGTAGATGCAGCAATTCTTCATAACCTCTGATCATGACAGTGATGCCATCTTACACAAGGTGATGAAAGAAACACAGAAGCAGACAATGAAAAAGGCCACCTAAGAAAAAATGCAGCTGCAAGAACACGCAGATTAAAACACCAGACTTCCACACCTGACCCATTTGCACATTCTGAAAGTGACTGGAGCTTCAAGGATGGTGGGACATGAGTCAAAGCAGCTGTGGCATGAAGATGACCATTAAACACTTTATTTGGTTTTGACTTCTGGCAGTGTTTGGGTACACTTTCAATTTTCCTCTGTTGCAGATGAATTACAATGCACTGGCAGAAACTAGGTTGAGAGCATGGACATTTAACTAGCTGAAATGATCCCATTAGGATGCTTCACAGCTCACATCTGGGTCCAGAACAGTGAGCCAGCATCATGGTAAAGTTGTCCTGAAACTCTACCAGAGCAGAACTGTGCATTCAACTACTGAGCTGGAAACAGTACCTTGCTTTGTTTAGTTGTACTAGGGCCTCACTAGAAAATACTGACAGTCTCTCTCAGAGAATCCTCTGCATCCCAGACTGAAAGGAAGGTGAAAACAGAATCAGGAAAATTAAACAGAAATTCTAGGATTCTAAAATGGGAAAACTAATACTGACCAATGAGTAAGACTTTGTTATTCTTTTTGACTACTGCTTCCATAGGTTTGATACACAGCAAGAGAGTTCAAGGTGGCACAATAACACTACTCATATACTTGGAAGATTTCAGTCAAATCATCCTCACTAACAGTTCCTTGCAAATTTCTGCTTGTAATTAAATGAAAACTACAAAACTTCACTTGAAATCCATATCAAAATGCAGTAGTGTATAAAACAGGTTGTTTAGCAAAAACATAACATGAGCCTGTATCCCATGATCATCAGTAGACAGGGTAATGTAAATACTTAGCAGAGTGCTAAGTATTGGGCTTTATGAGGCCCAAGCCTACCATATTCACTGAGGAGCTTTCCCAAAACCTCTACAGAACTGGATTAAACCACAAAACTACCATTAGTAAGAGTAGTCACAAAGAGTAGTATTTGTGAGATCAAAAAAATTTCCCTTTGGAATCAGCAAAGCGCTTAAATGTATACTGAATTACAAACAAGTGACTAATTCCATCCCTATGTAACAAGCTGCTTAAATACAGTGGGAATGCTTAAGTGCTCTGCTACATGGGGATGCCATTACTCACATACTTAATGATAAGCGCGTGCTTATTACTTAACTTTTTATGTTGCGATGTCTAAAAAGAAGCATGCAACTAATTAATGTACAATCATGAGAGCCCACACCCCCAGAGCTTACTGCATAAAAGAGAATACAGAGAAGAGATAAAAAAGCAGTAGAGTGACAGGCTATTAAATGAAATGTAATTTGAATCTGCCTGCATATTTTACAGGTGAACAGTTTTAATGATGACAGATTTCACCCCAGTTTGAAGGAGGAAAAGCAGAGTCCACATCTCTGGCAGAATCTCTTCCCTTTATCTCTTCCTACATGTTTTGACACTTGATCTGTACAAGATAATCATACAGGGCTCTTCATGGATCCATTTTTGTTAATCAGCTATACGCTGGTTTTTAAATTCTGTAGACAAAACAGCAGATTTGGTAAGCAAAAGCCATCTTGACATGTCCTGAATGCACTCCGATATTATTTAAGCAGATCTAGCAAGTCACACTACCAAGACTTTCACATGATATTCCAATTTATTTTCACATCAGTAAGTTTTTGTGCAATTTTAATCCATGTTTTCTGCATTGCCCCAGCAAAGATAGACTGCATGAAATCGCAGCAATGAGCAACAATATTTGTGGCTTTCTCCAGACTCATCTGTGAATCATTTAGGTACAACTTTCATCAATAGAGAAATTTTACAACCATACACACCGAAAGTCCGTTTTCAACACATTTTAAAGTCTTCTTCTGTGGAAAAAACATATATGCAAATAAAAGATGCACCAGAGTATTTTCGTCTAAGTAGGTTGCAATGCTGTCGTTCTACAGAGATTTGGATACCCTATCTCTACAGCTTCTGATGTGTACTTTGGGATCCCTGAACAACTTTAGAAATACACTCTTCTATAATATGGAATAAAACATGCCAGCCTTGGCACAGATTGTCTGCAGCAGCTAAGTTAGTAAGTAAAATGAAAAAAGAATCATAAAGTTATATTAAATTCAATCCACTACGCTCCATGAGCTGCTACATTTTAACTGGGTAACTTCTGGCAAGAGGGCTATTACTGCACCTCTTGCTTAAAAAGAGCTCCTCAAAGTTTCAAGAGGACTTTGGTCTAAGTTAGAATTTTAAGGCTCTTTTGGGATGTTTTGATCTGGAACTTCGTGACCCTGTCCTCATTAGAAATGTACAAAGATTAAAATCTTTATCTGTTAATGTTTAAACTACAGGCATCAATGTTTTTTCTGTATATCTAAAAGAATTGATAGATTGAGAGCAACGTGGTCAGCCCCAAGGCCTGATGTTCCAATCATTCCTTGCTCAGTGTTTCACTTGATGCCAATTCCAATACCACTTTCAAAACTTATTACTTCATGCTGTCTAAGCCCTTTTCCTCATAGGAGAAAATAAATGCATGTCATCTAGTCAATTTTTTTGCACATATGATATTTTGCAAAGTCCAAAATTTTATCTCTCCTTTCCTTCTTCTCTTTAGGGGGATGCTGCTCAGCCTGAATTGGAAATTATGAAGTTCTTTAATAGAACTGCCCTTTCAGATTACCTTCATTTATTACAGAAACCACAAGGCTTTGTTCTCTAGCATTTTCAGGCAATACATCTTATATCTTTGCTTGCCATTGGGTTTCCTGCCTTTTATGAGGTCATTTTACAGTTACTGAATCTTTCTCTTTTCGTTCTTACTTAAATTTATTACTTCTTGTTGTTCCTTTTACCTTAGACTAAGCCTTTCAGGTTTGCCAAAATTCTCCTTGGGATAAGAAAAAATAACTTGACTGTTTTATGAAGAAAGCACTAGAAGACAGGAGCAAAGATGGATCACAGACATGTTTTAGACATGTAGGGCATCCTGTAGCCTCATAAAACTTTCCACAAAAAAGAAATGCCTCATAGTTTTTCCTTCTTTTCTGTATGCCCATTATGTACAGGGATGATGTAAGGTACTCAACTGAGCTCTTACAATAAGAGCTTAAAAAACTTTTCATCACTTAACTACATTTTCTCAAATTAAATTGACATTCTACAGAAACTCTATTGCATTGATCAGCCTAAACTTTCAGCTTATCATGCTGACAGTGCACAAGTCCTGAGATATTTTTTCTCCTCTGAGCTGTAACAAATACAGACCTGGAAATTTACTCTAAGTGTAGTTTCATTGTTTCTTAATCCTTTTGAGTTTTCCTTCCAGAAAACTCTTCTGGGCTTGATTCTTGTTTCTCTTGAGTAGTTTCTGTGTTCTGTGCATTTTTTCAATCAGGTCTTCAATTTCATATTACCTTTACCCTTTTGGAAGGTTTGGCAAGACCCTCTGGTTTAAAACATGCAATATTCTGTTGATTTCATCTGGCTGCTTGTACATGCCAGGGAGAACTAGTTCTTTTCACTTCATACAGGAAACTGCGCCAGTGATTATTTTTTGCAATTTCCAACGTAAATTACAGTATCTGCACTACTGAGTTTGGATCCCAGACAGATCCTTGCAGTCGGCTTGCTTTTGCTTAACACTGACTTTAGGCATGTGAGGTCTGTGAGCTGCTATTAAGCATAGCATTCCTGTTAAAATATTACTTTCCTTAGCCCACATTTAACTGCTGTGCAATTAAATCCTTATGTTCCATGTTTTATAGTGGTGTTGTCAGCCCATCAGAAATGAAACATAAATTCTTCTAAAATAAGCTATATATTTGATAGAAAAATGTGCTACCATTTTTCACATGACCACATGGTTGACTTGAAAAATACATGCAGACTTTTTTTATTATCACCATCTAATGATTTTTTTTTTTCATTCAAGAGAAAACTGTTTCTCTAGAGGCCATAAATTCATGGTCTTCTCCCAAGACTTCCCATTTGACATGAGCACCTGAAGTAGATTTCAGATGAATGTCCCTTGGGACCATGTGGTGACAAACACCACACAATTGCAGAGCACTCATGCTTCCATTTGGCATGGGGTACGGGCTGGTGCGAATCCCAGAGAGCCTGACAAATGAGGCCTTAAGCAAGGGTTTGCCCACTGGAAGTCCTAATTTCATGGCCACACTGAATGAAGGCAGCAGCCCCACCGTGAACCCAGCTACAGCTGTAGTCAGGCTAGCACAGTCCAGTCTAGCCCAGAGTAGGCAATGAAGTATCCAGGTGTACATGAGGCTGCCCTCGACCTTCCCTGCCATGTGAGATGAGGGGTCTGATGGTTCCCACTCTTCTTTCCCACTGTGGACCAGGCCAGTGTCTTGTCGGGCACTCACTTCCAACACTCTCAAGCCGTGCCCGATGGACAAAAGCAGGACCACCGTATCAGCGGCCACGGGTGTCCTCCACCCTGGGTTGTCTGAAGTCTCCCCTGCTCCTCCTTGATGCTCCACCACTTCCATTCCCCCGCAGACTCCCAGC
This sequence comes from Anthoscopus minutus, assembly GCA_013399455.1. Taxonomy (NCBI): domain Eukaryota; kingdom Metazoa; phylum Chordata; class Aves; order Passeriformes; family Paridae; genus Anthoscopus; species Anthoscopus minutus. Next base: position 4,943 of record VWYI01024884.1, read on the forward strand.
CGCCGCCGTGAGACACCTCTCCCTCTCCCTCTCCCTCTCTCTCCATTTTCACACTCCACCCACTTTTTGCTTTCTTTCTCCATCTCTGCCACCGTCTCTCTCCCTTTCTGGACTTGTCTTTATTTGGCACTCCCGGAAGCTGCTGGGCATTGCTCTCCCTGCCTGCCCGGGCAGCTGATGTGACTGACACCAGCTCCCGCTGAGGAGGAGGAGGAAGAGGAGGAGGAGGAGGAGGAAGGAGAGCAGCGGCGACGTGAGGGAGGGGGGGAGCGAGTGACCGGCCGCGGATTTTCCTTGCAGAGAGGAGGGGGGGGAAAAAAAGGCTACGCGGGTCATCAAAGCAGGTAACTCAAGAGCAGGCGGCGGCGGGAGGGGCGGGATGCCGGGAGCGGCCCGNTAGCGGACATCTTGGGGAAGGGGGAAAGTGATGAGGGCACGACTCCGGGCTCGGGCGGGGGCGGCAGGGTGGCAGAGTTATTCCTTGGGCGGGCAGTGCTGCGGAGCTATTTGGGTCAGGGACCTGCGCTGCCCCTCGGCTTCCCTCCTGTCACCTGCGCCGGGCTGCGCACGGAAAACCTCCCCCTCCCTGTCTCCCTCCCTTCTCCCGGGTGATAAGTGGGAAGGGAGTAATCTGGGCTGGGAGGGGGGAGACCCGACCGAAATACGACGGCGTGCGAGGGATCCTCTTTGGGGCCGAAGCCGGATTTCCTCCGCCGAGCCCCCCGTCAGTGCCGGGAGCGACTCCGGGGGTGCTTTCGGCTGTGCCCCAGCCCCCGCCCCGGGTCCCGGGAGCTGACGGGTTATTAAAAATGCCCTCGGCATGTTTGTGCAGACCTGGCTGTCAAGCGATGCCGGTCTTGAACTCTCTTAATCAGCATAAGGTGATCTAATTCTGAGGCAGGCGGCTGGAGTGCCGATGGGAAGCGGGGCGCCGAGCCCTTGGATCCCCCCGCCCTTGGAGCAGGAGGTGTGCGAATGGTGGAGGTGGCAGAAGAGCCTGCAGGTTTAGCCTAGATGAAAAGGTTAAATAGCATCTTAGGGTGAGCGACCTGAAGGCATAATTTTTATACCTTTACGTGAACACATAAAAAGGATACTTCAAATACAAGGTAGCTTTCAGAGGGGGCAAGAGAAAGGCGGAAATGAAGACCCGTGAAGCCGAGGTCCTGCATTTTGCAGTAACTTGACATAAGGAGCACTCCCCCAGAGACGCAGCCAGCACAAAGCCGAGGAAAACTTGTGACCTCACCTAGAAATGTACAATCTGTCCTTTGCTTTGGGGATTGCTGTAGATTCGTATCTTGGTATTACAGCATCAACAGTGAGGATTTTTATGAAGTAGAATTCAGATTTTGTAATGTGTAGGGGCAGTCTTAAAAACAAAGACCATCTGGAGAAGAAGGCTTTCTTTATATACCTTACCTAAATGTGTGAGTGATGGAAAATGTCAGAAAAAACCCCTACATAGAGGCCTGTCCATTAGGAAATAGTTGGAAGGGATCTGTTTAGCAGGGGATCTGAGTGGGATATACATGCAGATTTTATGAATTTGTTTCTAAGCCAGGCAAAACTGGCAGTGGTTTATGGACTCTCATGTTTCATTGTTTTGTGAAATTGTTATCAGAAAACTTGTCCTACTTCAGAAATGCAACTTTAAAAATTTAGAATAGTAAAGTGGTAGATGGAATAACTCAATACAGTAGTTTCAAATCTGGCCTTTTAAGACATTACTGCGAGTCAGATATCCTAATTTTTATGCAAATTTTATCCTAGCATTTCCTTTTAGTTATTATGCAAATGATATTAAACTTTTTTTCTGGTTTTATGCATTTTCAGCAGCAGGGTTTCATAACACTGGCTCTATTTTAAGCAAGTTTCCACAAGAACAAAGACAATGCACCTTCTTTAACAAAGCCAGGCACATACAACAATATGGACTTTTTGGTCTTGGGCTTAAAAATGCAAATCTTCTGTATACTTCTGTGATTCCTTTGTGTCTTCCCCCTTGAATGCTGCTCAGATGTGGAAGGTGGACAGGCACAACTCCAAACTTAATGAATAAAATATGTTTTCTTAATTAAATAAAAATGAGGAGGATGTGCATTATTTACTATTATGGTAGAACCAACCTCTGACATGTTTGCGTTATTCTTTGTCAGCTGTGGCTCTCACTTCAGTGGAGAAAAGTGCTTCTTCCTATACCATAAGAAGCAAGAGTACTAAGATTACATGTATTAAATTCCCTCCCATCATTAGATTTTCTGATCCCACTGTATAATTTTTATTAACCATGCAAAATACATTGAGCACCCTAAGTTAAAAAAAAAAAAAGTAATTAAAATTCACACAGGTCAAAATTCATGGTAATCTGAATTAGCAGGTACTGGAAAAAATAGAGTAAGGAGGGCTGGAAGCCAGACTGCCTGTATTCAGCTCTCAGCATCCACATTGACTTGCAGCATTACCTGGACAAAATCGGATAATCTATGCTTTAATCTGTGGCCTGTCAGTGGCAATAAAGTTGCCATTGGTTTGAGCTCTAGGGATAGAAGTGATGAACTGCCAAATATGTTAAAGAATATTCTTAGTGGTTCTGCACGAGATCTAACATCACGTGCAACAGCAGCAAACGCAACAGCTGCAGTTGCTGCCTACTGGAACATCTGACTACCTGAAAGAGATCATTCTTTGCTTATTGGGGCAAAACCAAAGAAACACCTATGATAAACAAGGCACACATTTTTGCAGTTATTCTGCTTTGTTATGAACTAGTTAAAGGATTTTGCTTGATGAAGTATCCCTGATATATATAAATAATTTAAATTCCTTTTTCTAAAACTTCAGGTGCATCTTTTGCAGTAGAGGGGACAATTGGGGGCTTGTCATTTTCATGTGGTACAGAGTCCACTCCAGTTTCTTACATAAAACCAAATACTTCAAACTCCAAAGGCTCAGCTCTTCTTCAGAACTTCACTTCCGAGAGCCATACCAGAATAGCAGCACCTTCACTAAGCACTGTATGCTGAAGTGACAAAAGCATGCATGAGCACAGCTGCATCTATGGCAATGATTATGTTGATTCAGTTACTTCTTCAAGAGTAGGGAGTCTGGGGCTTCTTAAATCTCTGTGACCTCTGTCACCATTTAACAAGGCTTTATGGCATAGACACCACAACTGTCTATACACGTACTGTCTACTGCTGTCTTAATTGCACCTGTGTACTTAAGGTATTCTGACTGTCAATTTCAGGGACTTTTTGTTACTTAAAAGGTCCCATTGAGACTACTCTCCTGAGTATAGGCTAATGGGAATTGCTTTGTCTGATCCACAGTTTTTCAGAGAACAGCAAGCCAAAGAGGTTGCTTGTAGAATTCCAAATACCAGTAGTAGTATGCTCAGAATTAAAGCCTTAATGCTCTTGTAATCTATATTTAAAAAAAAAATCAAACCAAAACAAAACAAGGAAGTGCTCAATTACATAATTAAACAGTAGCACATTTTTTGTGAGAAGATCTGCTCAGATCCTAAGTTTTAAGCTATGTTTTGTATTAGTTTAAATATTTAATTAATTGCTCTTTGGAAGGAATGCAAAGAATCGTTTACATTTCTGTGTGTAATCCATCATCTGGAGACAGCAGACTAGTTCACATAACAGCTCTGGGTTCCCTAAAGCATCAGCCATCCTCAAAAAGGCGAACTTTTACAAGCCTCCAGGGTCGGTCCTGTTTGATTTCTCTGGGATTTGCAAGACCTCACACTGAAACAGAGGAGTGATAAATAGTTTAAATGTCTGAGATCTCGTATGTGAGCAGGTTGCATGGATTGCCATTAAAGCTTACGATCTCTTCAGTAGTAACCAGGTTATATCAGGAAATAGAAAGGTCTTTTTTAGTAGCAGATGGCCCATTTCATCCTGAATCAGAAGCAGACGCACAAATTGCAATGCTAGCAGTATTGCAAAGTCAGTGGGATGAATTTTAGAATGGCAGATGCAAGAAGACCTTGAGTTATTGTGACCGGCAAAGATCCCAATTGAGCTACAGAGCAGAAAGAAGACTCAAATGGCAGAAAGTTTGGCTTAAGCCTTCCTGTTGCTATCCTGGAAGAAGTGTCACCCACTGCAGGCTGAGTGGAACAGCCACGATGAGCCTTGAGACCATCAGACACAGATTGCAGCAAGATGTTCTGGTGAGAACAGGAACACTTGCAAACCAGGCTGAAATCAAGCCCAACTATTCAGGCTTCAGCATAATATGGATATGCATGAGAAGTAGGGTGTGGAAGCCTTGTGAAAGGCCACCACACAAACACAAGCACAGCAAACAAAACTGTTACAAACCTTGGTACTGATTAACTCTAGTCTTGTCTTTTCTTTGGAAGTAATTTTACAGTTTCTGTTTTTAGAGCTTGCAATACTTTTCACTTAGTTTTAACTTCCTCCTTTGTTTTTTTTTCTTTCACATCCTGGAAGTACTGAGACATTGGGACTTTGTGGAATTTACCCTTTCAGAGAGTTCAAATTGAATTTGTTTGGTACCATAGCATAAAGGATCTTACTGCTCAGTTATTATGAACTGAACTGAAGCACTTGAATAAAATCAATCCTTGCATGCAGTATTTTCTCGGTTCAGCAAGGCAGTCTGCTTACATACAGTAATTGGACTTGTGACAGGTAGTTAAATGGTTTTTAAGACCTCTAGAATGCTTGATTACACGAAGAGTCCCACACTAATATATAGTAAATGAGGTGGCTAAGAACACTGCATTTCTGTTGATTGGAGTGATACTAAAACTCATACATTTCATTGGAAAGAGAGAAGAAAATAAAACCAAGACAAAAGACTATGAGCAGTGTGACATGAAAAGGGAGGATAAAAGGAATAGGAGAATGTACTTAGAAACTGGGTTGCCTTGGTTATTTTAAGTCAATTATGCTTACACAGACTGTCAAGTCTTGACTGCTTCAGTATATCATTAAATAATGAACTCACTCTTTGTGATCACAAAATTCATGACAGTCAAAATTACTCAGCAAGGGATGGAAGCTCTTCACAGTACTTCCAGGTAATTAGAAAGTGAACTGATACTCCAGGAGATATTAAGCACATACATGAACACGACATATTTTAAAGAATTCATATTAAATTATCAGAGGCCTAACTGCAGTTCATATTATTATTACATTGACTTGTAGACATACAGCTTGATGTGTGCAGTTGCTCACAGATATTATGGGACTAAACTGGGATGTGATAAGAAATCTAAAATGCATCAACAGTCTTAGGGGTATTTTTCAAAACACAGATTGTTTTATGAAGCAAGTTTTACAATTTTTCTGAATCCTGGTATGAAAAAAGGTCTCTATTCTTTTTCAACATGTTTTGTAGACAGCAGCCTGATCACTAGGAGAGGAGGAGAAGCAGAGGAGGAGCCAGAAAGTGAACAGAAAAATATGCTTTGTGGTACCAAGAGCCTAAGGCCAGACAAAGGAAAACACTTGGGTTAAATGAAAGAGGTTCAACATGAACCTGTTTTTACCTCTTCTACACAAATTTGGTTTTTTGCTTATAAAAAGCTTTATAAACACAGAGGTTATGCCAAAGAAAGAAATCCACACACAAGATAACTGATGTAGCACACTGATGTATGCACAGACATAAGGGACTCATTCATAGCATATCAGTGGGTTTAACACATTGAGCTACAGACAGAAATATTTTATGATGAGTATACTTGAATCAGCCAAGACTTCACATCAGCTTAATAGTCAGAATGGCACATCCATCCATAAAAAGCAGAAGTCATTTGTCAAAAAGACATTTCAGTCTTTTTGATATTTCAGGTATAACTGTCCATCTTAACAAAAAAACCCAATCAAAATTCTAATACTGTTTGATATCCAAAACTATTTATTTTAGTTAGGTTTAAAATAAAACAATTCTCTATACTTAAGAATTAATTGCTCCCAAATGAGCTTGTAGTAGATCTAGGGGCAAAACAATAAAAAAGGCTCTGATTTGAAACTCAAATCATTCTTCTCACACAGGGTCTTACTGAGAGGTCTTCTGGTTTAATCCAAATTGACATCAGTTGAGAAGACTCTGTTTACATTCCTTCCCTACAGCTAATGGAAAACAAAACGTAAACCATACGAGGCAATGTTCCTCTTGGTCTATGAACACATACTTTGTTCTCGCCACTGTTCACTTTGCATTCTCCATCCAGAATATTCTATGATTAGCAACCCAAAGAGTTATAGGTGCTCCTCCTTACCACTCAGCCAGTACTGAGCTTCTTCCAAGATCTGTCTGGGAATGAGCAACTCCCGAGACCCCAACCTAGTGGGTTTGTATTGTCTGAACAAGAATGGGATGCAGCAGGAATTTGGGTCTCATGCCAAAGATGCCAAAGAGACTGCCTGCTCAACATAGCTTGGATTTGTAGGTGTTTGAATGATGATATGGGGAAAAGAGCCATTTCAGATCCAGGCTGTCTGTGTTTTTCTCAGAAATGAAGTGCTGTAAGAAGCATTTGTAATTTGAAGGGAATGTTCAGGAATGCATTTCTCCTCCCTTGATATGTGTTGACATACAATGTACAGAGGAGCTTTCAGAGGACACTGTGCTTTGGATCTATAAAATGTTCATGACTGGCTCTCTGATAGTACCAGCTGCTAATCAGGGCGGTTGTGTATTTTATTTCATATCTTGGTAGCAATTTATTAAAAGATTAAGAGAGAAAGCACATGTGCAAGGTGCTGTACTTCCAAGGACATGTGTTTTTCCAAGCAGTGCAGCAATAGTGAATACAATTTAAATGCCTATATTCTGGTTTAGGCATCTGCCCTTTTTTGGCGTAGAGAGGAAATCCAAATCTGACATGTAGGATCTCAGAAGATGAGCATGAGTAAGACCTGGAATCAATTATCAGATGCTAGATGAATTTCAAAGAACTGGTACTGGGTGGGGGCAGGGGAGGAAAGCAAATAAATTAATAGGTTGTTTCTTTTCCTTTCAAATTAATAGATTCCTAAGAAGTAAAAAAAATGTGGAACTTTGTATTTTATTCCTTGGTAATGTTTGTGAGAATCATTTCATAATTTACAAGGTAGCACCATTACTTTGTTCAAAACCCCCATTTTTACATGCCTTATATGTCATCATATGTTTTTTTTCCTCCTTACACTACTGTACTTCTTTTCCCTGTGCATTCATTACAGCTTGTTTCTTCTTGAGGATGGGGCAATATTGTCCTCTGTTGTAAGTCACATTCAATAGTAACAGGAATGGTACATGTGTGTTTTGACTTACAGTTTGCTGTTTGGGATCAGTTTATCAGGAAATTCTAGTCTACTTCTAGTCAAGTTTTTTTCCCTTGATAATAGATAAATGATGCTTTGAGACAGCTGGGGAGGAAAGCAGTGATCTCCCAAGGCCTGCCTATAAAAAGAAATCCACTTTTTGGTTTTCAGCATGCTTTATTCTACCTGGTTTTGCCTTTACTTCTTTTGTGAAAGAAATGACAGATGGTAGTATTACCACATGCCTTTAGCACTTCCAAAAAAGATACCACTAACAGTAAACAGGGCAGGGCTGTGGATCATCCGTCTTGATTTTGTGCCCAAGAGACAGTTACTGATGTTAGTGTTTAAATGATTTGTCAGTAGATGTATGTTAACACCTTTCCTGAGTCTTAGGTGACCTTATTTTCAGTGAAGGACAGTGTACTTCTCCACCAAGAGAGCAACTGGACAAGGCTTACATGGGAAGCACTGTTATTTTTAACTCCTTCTAGGTGGTCAGCATCAGCTCCAGGAAAAGATATATGATTAACCCTGATAATCACTTCAAGATCAAATTTTTAATTAAAATCCTAACAGGTGAGATAGAGAGTCTGTCTAGATGTAAAAACATGCTTTATGAGAGTAGAAGCACGCCATAGACATACTTACATGCTCTTTTCATTGATGGGCTGTGATTTGACACTGTAAGTAGACCAATCTTATTATTTATTTATAATATAAGCTCTGATGCTGTATCATGGCAGACAGTATCTTCACAGAGTCAAGCTATGCCATTTGTGTTCTGATTCCTTTTGAGCTGTGGCTTTGTGGCATCTGTTTGACCATGAAGTGTGCAGTGTGGAATAAGTAATCAGACAAACAGCTGAATATAGGCCAAGAAAATGCTGAAGAGTGTCATAATATGAGCCAAGTACGTAAATCCCAATATATGGGCAAAGATGTCAGTATTTAATTGAGAATGGATGTAGAGAGTTTTCATGCTATTGTTCAGTGGATGTTTAGAACAGTAACATTAACTCCTGTGTAGTCTGTAAGGTAGATAACACTGCATCATTTAATGGTAAAGGGAGGTGTAAATGTAAGATTTGTCTATGTACAAATTTGCTCTTTTAGTGTTATGTACAGTAATCACAAAAGTGTTCTTGTATTTTATTCATACATGACAGACCTAACTGTGTGTTATGTATATGAAGTGCATGCACAGATACATGTAAAGAGATGGAAATACCATGTACTCCTGGATATATCAATGTACAGATAAAAAGGCAGACATAGGGTAAACGTGATGATTATTAAGTGTAATATATAAAAATAATGGAAACCTGACATCCCTAGTATTAGGGTAAAAATTGTTTCTACTTCTGTGTAAAGACTCTAACAATATATTACTCTGTGATTGCTGGTGATGCCTGCTTTTGGAAGAACAACATTGTAGTTCTTCAGCTAGTGGGAATAAAATAAAGCTGTGAAGACTATACTGAGTAAAAGACTATGTTGTAGCAGGAAAGTATTGCATAAAAAGATCCTACAGGTATGGTAGCTGGGTTATTCCTCTGAACTTCTGACGCTGTAATGTGTATTCTTAGTGTCTTACAGAAGGCCATTTATTGGGTAGAACATTACAAGTCTGCTCATTTGTGAGACTCCTCAGACCTCCTGGTGTGTGCACTCAAATTATTTTGTTAATACAAAAACAGTTGTATTCTGTCACAGGCAAAATCAGGCTGAAGAGGCCAAAAAGTAACAGGTCTTCCACAGAAGTTTGTACATAATTTTTGTGACATTTGATTACATCGTCAAGGAAAATTTTAAGGCAAATTTTAAAAAAAAACACCCTACCAGACTGTATCTTCACATAAAGACAAATAGGTACTATACTAAAAATATAGTTTAAAATACTGATGAAATCAGTTGACTGTATGCTGTGTTATATATTCGTATGCTATGTTACACCAGCCAGACTTTAGACTGGTACAAAACAGGACTTCTAAAATAGACACCATTTTAGGCTTTTGTGTAAGAGGGTAAAATGTGGAAAGAATGTGTTCGTCATATTTTTTAGGATTAACAGTGCTTTGTTTTAAGAAAAGGTTTAATATTCTCATAAAAGTTGAATATTTCAGAAGCTCCCCTGACACATTCACCTCATTTCTGCCAAGATGCTTGTAACCTTACAAAAAATTTAAGATGTGGGTTTTTTGAGTGAATTGATTTTTCAAACAGAACAGTGTGCATTTTGCAGTATAAAGAAAGGCACATTGCCAGTGGGTCAAGGGAGCTGATCCCACCTCTCTGCTCAGCCCTGGTGAGGTCACACCTGGACTGCTGTGTCCAGTTCTGAGCTCCTCAGGACAAGGGAGACATGGTGGAGCTCCTGGAGCAGGTCTAGTGGAGGGACACAATGCTGACCAAGCAGGAGCATCTCCTTCATGAGGAAAGGCTGAGGGAGTTGAGCCTGTTCAGCCTCAAGAAGAGGCAACTGAGAGAGGACCTCATCAATGTCTATCAATATCTGAAGGGAGGGTGCCAAGAGGACAGACCCAGGCTCTTCTCAGTGGTGCCCAGCAATATCAGAAGAGGCAATGGGCAGCAACTGATGCCCAGGAAGTTCCACCTGAACGGAAGGAAGAACTTCTTTACTGTGTGGGACCCAGCACTGGACCCGGTTGCCCAGAGAGGTTGTGGAATCTTCTCCTTGTTGATATTCAGGAACCATCTGGATGCAAACCTGTGCCATGTGCTCTGGGATGATACTCCTTGAGTGGGAAGGTTGGACCAGATGAACCCTCTGAGGTCCCTTCCAACCTGGCCCATTCTGAGCTAAGAAAAGAGAGCCCCTCTGAATGTTAACACTGTTAGTATGCATGCTGTCCAGTGTCACCCTCTTTTGGGGGTTTGATTTTTTATTTAATATGAATAGGAAAACCCCATAAATACCAGACAAAACTTTCTCATGAGAATGGTTCTCCCAAGGGTTTTGTGCAGTAAAATTTTCTGCTTCGCTTTTAGGTCAAACACAAACCTCATTCTGTTTATAGGGTAAAGTCTGAAGGTCCCACCCTGTTTGAAAAGCAGCATGACTCAGAGCACTAGAGTTTTGCACGTGTTTCCACAGTCCTAGTAGCTAATTTCCTTTTGTGCTTATGTTTTTAGAAGAAAAATATTATTATATTTTGTTAATAAGAATTATTAGTACTAGTTTGTGAGTGAAAACATTTCTTTCCATGCTACTTTACTTTTTAATTATAACATTGAGGCATTCTGCACTGGCTGTGGAGACACTGAAGCAGCAATTCTTGGTTTGGTTGCTGAATGTTGCATAGTGGTGCAGTTTATTGGAATCTGCTATTAGGCTTTAATATCTCTTGTAATACTAGCACTTTTAGCAGGCTGTTCTTTAGGAACTAATACATTTACACATTTGTTCCATGTCTGCCTAACTGTTCTAGTCTCCAAGCCATACAGGGATCAACGTCTTGTGGTGGAACGCCACAGGTTGATGAGCCTGACTCCGTGCTTGCCCCAGCTGGGGATGTGCATTCCCTGTTGCGGTTGCTTTTGCCTAACCTGGTGCTGGGCAGGGCATGCAGCCTAGAGTGGGAGCTGGGCTGGAACTGGCCACAGGGATCATGTTAATCAAGAGCCGTCATCATCACATACACCCCTTGCCCACTGTCACTTACCAGGATCAAACACTCGCAACCTTAAGTGGGGAGCATGTACATTAAACTCTATTAAATGACAGGAGATTTAAACATAGCTTTGCCTTTGCTTATATAACTCTTTCTCACTCTGAATGGTATATAGCAGTTTTTTCCCTGAGAGATTGGCCAGTATTCAAAAATGTCAGTGCCTACACTGCCTCACATGTAGGAGAGCAGATAATCACTTTGTGAGGAAAGAAGGCAATGTGTGAGTTGTTAAAAATGTAACCTAATTTCTATTTAATCTTAAATCAAAAGCACTGCACAAGTGCAGTACTGCACAAGCAGGCCTCTGGATTATATTTTTTTTCTCTATTCAAATGTTAGTTAGTGTTTGATTTTAAAAGCTTGGGAAACACTGGTTCACATTGGGTACTTCTGTTTGAAAAAAGTGATGGCAAATCATTATAAGAAAAATAAACAGAAGACCCTGGACTTTTGTGTAGTCTTCAGTCAAGTGGCTGAGTCCTAGCACAAAGCATAAAAGACTGAGGCAAATTTCAGAATGAACCTATTCAAAAATCAGAGAGTATTGATTTGGTCTGTATTTTAGTCTCTGTAAATGCTGATTCAAATCATTGTAGGCATAAGATTTTACCAATTACTTCTATAACTATTCCAGTCATCTCAGTATCTGGTTGGGAGCATATATACACATTTTGTCATAAGTTGTTCACGTGCAGACTGTCAAAAGCTACACTACCAGTGGTTGGAACCAGCTACTTAGAAGGAAGAACCAAAGCTGAGTACTGCTCTGATTCCCTGCTGACAAAGAAGCAAGTTACCCTTTGTCAGCTGCTTCACTGCAACTGCTTATGTGCCAGAAAGACAATGCTTAAAAAATGAGAGTTTTACCATAAAAGAAAGGCCGCAGGATGAATAGAACTGCAGCATGAAGCAAGGACTTTGCTGAGAGGGGTCTAACACTCTTTCTATCCATAATGATTTTTTTCAGAATGGCAGAGACTCATGGCTTGATGGAGAGATTGGAGAACGCAGTGACTCGACTTGAATCATTATTTTCAGATTCACACAGAGCTGGTGGAATGGAGTGTGATGGCATCAATGGAGTCAATGGAAGTAAGTATGTTATTTTGAAGTACAATCTCTCTATTATTAAAAAATTGCAAATAATGTGGATGTTTATTTTCTAAGAGGGAATGTGATCTCACCTACTACAAATTCTGTATCAAAATAAAGTAATATTTAAAAAAATTTATTTAGAAATGTCATGTGACAAGCTTAGTAGCATGCACAGTTCTAAACTAATATGGCCTAGTAAATTCATGATTTTACTGTTTCTTAAATATACTGTCCATGTCTCAAGTTTTATTACTCTTCCCATTTTAGCAATTATATTTACAACTTATATTGTTGTAAATACCTCCCCAAGTGAAAATGTCTTCTTGAGCCCAATTAGCAGAAGAAATGAGACATTTCCCTAAATGTATAGCATAAATATTCCTATAGAAGTCACTGGTATAACTGTTGATTTTCCAGCTCTCTCTGAATTTCACAGTGCAGACCCACTTAATTTGTTTAACATCCTTAATCAAATATGAGTTTGTTAGGAAGCATTTTCTCACTAAGGACTGCTATACATTCGTGGTCTTACATTGTTATCTCTTGAGCTCTCTTTTCTCAAGTGGCTCTCCAAAACACTACAGTGGAGAATATACCAAAAAAACCCCTATTCTTTGTCTTTTCACATATCATTGAATCATATTTTTTCATGCCTTAAATTTTGTGGTACCTGAAAGTTACAGGCCAAATAACTTTACATATGTGGTACTTCTAAATCTGGTGGAATAGAAGTGCTCTTTCCTTTCTCCAAAACTTTTGTCATCCAGAACCCCAACATACGTCTCTTTATTAGCTTCATGTTCTTTGCTTTCTGTATTCTTTGCCCTTTCTTGCATTTTCCAGAGAAGAGCACAGCACAGAAGGACTCAGTTGCTCTACAGAAGCTTCAGGACACATGGAAAGTTGCAGGCAGCTTCCTTTATTGACACAGCAGCAAGTGAAGTGTGTGAGCTGCTCTATTGTACCCTATGCCAGTCAACACACGTGAGGGACATTCCCTGCGCTCCTGTGTGGCATGGGTCTGCACACTGGCAGCTGCTGTGGAACAGCTGACTGACAGCAGTGTGTTTCTGTGGCAGGCAGGGAGCATCTCCCAGCAGGCTTCCATTGCAGATGAGTTAGCCAGTCACAGAAAGCTTCCGTAAAAAAATGCTTGCAGTACAGAGGAAACCTAGGCAGCTAGTAAACTGTAGCAAAGTCAGGGAGAAATACAGTCTGTTTACAAACTGACAAATAAATCAATCAGTCATCACTATGAATTGTACCATTCTCAAAGAAGTCAATCATGTAATGACTCCAGAGCACAGTATTGCAGAACTAGGGCTGCTTTCAGAACAGGATATAAGTCACCATGCCAGGTACTTCCATGAAAACTGCCTATATTCTTGACCTAACATAAGAACTCAGTCAGATGAAAAGATTCACCCCCCTGAGGAAGCAGAGCCTGAACGCCCCAACAAATTCCTAGAAGAAACCCACTGAGAAGTCTTGTTGAAGTGTGGTTATAAAACACACCCACTGGGAGACTGCAGTAAGAAGCTGAGATAAGCAGCACCATGGGGTGCTTGCTAGGCTGCATGACATCTCCAGGCAGAGCTGTCTCACACAGGGACTCAGGAATTAGCTTTTGCTGGTGCAGTCAGGAAAGTCTTCAGTTTGTGTGACTTTTTCAGTTTCAGTCTGAGCCTGCAGTGCCCCAAACACCATTCTGTGTGCCTGTGTGCCTGTGCCTCTGCAGAGGTTCATGTACCTGCCACAGCCACTCCAATGGAAACAGTCTTACAGGTCTCTTCTTCCTTGTTCTCCTTCAAAACTGACACTCAAGCCAGAGTGTGACCGTTTTTAAATCTGCACTTTAAATGGAAGTATATTTCTTTTTTCAAGCATTACCTCCATCCCCTGAAAGGCCATTCCATAATTAGAATTATAAAAAAATAAAATATAGCCTTGGCTTTTCAGTTAATACATTTTCAGAAACAGGATGGGAGATCTGTACCTTTACTGTTTTCCTAAATGGCATTACAACAGCAGGGTTGCAAATAAAGCATTCTGTTGCTCTGCACCACCCACAGCAAGTTCTAGTAAATGCTCCTGGGAGTGAGCTGCATTGAATAGTAAAAAATAGCGTAGTTGCTTTCTAGTTCTGTGTAGGACAATTTGGTGAACTGTTATGTAAAACTCTGCTCTAAAGGAAAATATGACCATCATTCTTTGGGAAATATACACAGATTTTGACAAAGAACATAAATGGGCTTTGGAAAGCATCTCCACAGCTAAAACCTTTTGTGCTTTAGGTAATTTGAGGGGTTTACACACGAACATTTAATATGGAAGAAAGGCCAGAAATTCCTCAGAATTATAGGTGAATGGCATCAAGAGAACAAAAGGAGCCTTGAAATCCCACCTAGCTGACTAACTACATTATCTTTTCCACATAGGCCACTGCAAACTCCAGTTGCCAGAGCCCGTCTTTTTTTCTGCCATGGAGCCAGATGACTCTTGTGGAATAAAGAGGGCTTTCATGATTATGAATTTGAACACAATTGTTATTATATAGTGCCAAAAGGTTAAAGCAAATTCTCTGGGGAAAGCCTGGTACCTCTTCAGAGCAATCCTCAGGCTTCATTAATGAGGGAGAGAGGCAGGGAAGAATTTTAACTATGTTCTCTTAGATCCTACATATGTCGTAGATTCATGTGTGTGTCATTCATGCTGGATCTGGAAAAGGTTCAGAGGCACAAACAAGACATGAGGGAGTAAAGGGAGGGTTGGAAAGCATCCAAGGAAAGATTATTTTTGCTATTTTAACTACTGCATTGTGACATGTAGAAGCCAAGTGCTTCAGAAACTAAGACCCATCTGCATTTTCTGAGTGTCCACTTTAACAGGAAACTGCTCTTTGTACCATATAGAAATAGCAGCTTTATTCCTCTTTTTTAATGTATAGCATATATATAGTCAATGGGATATGTCATCTGGAAGACTTGTTTGAACTTTCTTTATCCAGTGAGAGTTTTGCAAGGTGAGACAGCAAAATGAGATTACAAAGCCATATCTCACTGCATAAATCTATTGTCAACTCATTCCAAAGACTTTCTTACCGGGAGTGGAATTGGTTGCTATTAAAAGCCACCAAACAGCACAGAGATCTTCAGGAATGGGTGAGTAGTATAAAAACAGTTGTTAAGTACAGTGCAGGTTCTTTTTAGAGGATAATATTTGGTTAAAGTACAATAAGGGAATTTTGTTAAGAGAGAATTCTCAGGTCACTCCTTTGAAGGGCTGAGATATGCTTGTTTTAGCAATTTATTTTAAGACAAAAGATTACATTATACACACTATACACATGAAATTCTCTTCAAGTTCCTAGTCAAGTTCTACCAAGAGTAGGATTTTTTTCTCTTCTATCTAGGACAAAAATAATTTTACGTCCTTTTTCACTGATTTCATAAGTCAGGAATGAAGTTACAACAATCTCCTCAGTTTCTATGATACATCTCCTCCATCTGCTGCATGTCCTATGCATTATATACTTTATGAAGGCATTATAATGTGATGTTCCTTTTCTACAGGCATAGCACCATATGTGGAAGCCTTTGATAGGCTGCTGAATGGAAGTGTTGCTGAATTTCTCAGGTACAGCAAGATTCTTGAAGGTGACGTGAAGACACATGTAAGTATTTACTCAGATTTTCGTATGATGACACAAATGTACAAGTCTTGGAATCTGTGTGATCAGCCTTGATTTCTGAGTAGAGGAGTATCTTAATAGCAGAATAAACTCTAAGTTATTAATTCTTGTAGTAGTGATAGCCTGGCATAACACACTGAGTATAGTTGGTTCGGGAAGGGCACAAGGTTGTATGGATTCATAAGAAGGGATTGTTTGCCTTCTACAGCACCAAAGTTGAACACCATAGAATGCAAAATATGTCAGTATTCTCAGTCACAAGCAATTTGAATAGTTTTGTTGGCTGCTGAGCTCATTTCAGGACAGGAACACAATTAAGAACATATGCCAACAAATTAGTAGCAAACAACAGGTGGGCCCAAGCAATGATAACTTCCTGTGGTTGTTTTCTAGGCATGTGTATCATCATTCCAGTAATACAGAGATTTTGTTCTGGTTGATTGTTTTTATTACTCACATCTCTTTCATTTGTAACAATGTAGCAAACTAAAAAAATGATTCAGCTGTTTAAATGACCTTTTGTTAAAAATGTAAGTTATACCAAGAAAGTACTATGGTATCATTTTCAAGATGACAGTATTTCCTAACCTTATGTTCTTAACCTTGTGATCAGAACTTGTGTCATTTTGTTTTTTAAAGCTGGTCTTCCCTAAAGTAGGTGGTGATAGAATTAACAAGGGATGGACTTACCAACAGCTTACCAGCATAGATTTGGGGAAAACCAAGAAAAAACATCCCACACACAAAAGAGCTGAGTTCAGTGCAAACTGGATCTGAAGGAGTTTGAAGCCTTTGACTTTTCTAGTAGATCCATGTCATCAGGCCTTCCACTGTGTGTTTGGTTCCCAGTTGATTGCTGCTGCTGCTCTACATAACAAACACTGTAGCCAGAAAAACATGCAGTCCTACAAGCTACTGAGATTCATGTTGCAGGGCCAACATAAATATTTTCCAGGACAACCAAAGCAACCAGTCTGGAGAAAGATGACTGGATTATTTTGTGATCTGTGTTTTTTTCTGTGGTGTTACGTGTTCTGGCTTGTAGGACAGAGTTTCTAATCTAGTTAGGCCTAGAAAACAGGAGGGATTAAGGAGAATGGGCAACTCTAGATGATCTTTGATTTTTTGAGGAAATGCTGCAGTCCCTTTTGATTTGAAAAAGCCTAGACAACTATACTATAAGCTACAATATATGTACTTTGTTCTTCAGAGAAACTAGGAAAAAATAAATAAATGGGATCGCAGTGTTGGAGGAAGAATTATGAGCCTAATTGAACAGAGAATTTCTCCCTGGAAAGGACTGATTCTAGCTTGGTTTTTACATTCATTAGACATCAGTATTTTGCACTTGATTTCTCAACAGTTTTGTTCTGAGTGATACAAAAATAGCCTTACTACCAATACTAAGCAGGGAAAGGGAGGATTGCATTTAACCTTCTAAATTGCTAAACCCTTTTTAATATACACTATCTGTAAATGTTTAAATCATTAAATCAGTAAGTGTATTAATTTATGCATTTGTCACTATTTCATACACATAATTGAGTCCATACAAAAGATTATTAATAATTTGTCAGCCAAGTCTGTGGACAGTATCCCTAGCATATTTTTGATGATAGTGTAAAGCAAGCTGTGATATGGAGTATTTGTTAGTGCTATGACCTTTGACATTGCATTAGCTTTCTTTACAGTAAGAAACTGGTGATTCTGATTGCAGCCTACTAAATATTCTGAAATCTTAGATTCTGGATTTACAGCATGGAGCAGATTGCTTGCCTTATGCTCATGCTTATCACTGAAGCAACATCTGTGCTTTACCTTAACAAGTGGAACAAGGAGCATTTTTCTTCTGGGTGTCTTATAGACCACGTGTCCGCACCATTATACTTGCAGCTGCTGTCTCTTTCACATAATGAGCTGAAGGGAAGGTTGTATTTTATTTCAAAAAACACCTGTTCCCTTGAAAAAGCTCACATACCTGACAGACCAGACTGGTAATATGAGAGAAAGAGAAACTTCATATTATGCTAAAGAAATGAGGGATTTAGCATGATGTGTTTTGTGCTGATGGCTGTAACAATTGTGTGGTTTGTGTGCCTGGCAAAAGGAAGAAACACAACTGATATTGAGGAGCCTCGTTCCTATTTTTTCACCATGCTGTACTCTAAAAAGTCTGTTGAAAGAGAACTAAACAAACAAACCATGAAAAAGAGCTAATAGCTAGCTTCTGGCTCTGTTAAACACAGCAGCACAGGTTTTACAAAGATTAGTTTATCAGAGTTTTGCTTAGGCTCAATCTTGAGAGCAACATATTTCTCATTCAAATTACAGTACACGTAGTGGTGAATCTCTGAGATCAACTGCACTGAAGAAATTAACCACTTTTTAAAAGACAGGGAGAATGGTTAGGCTTTTATATACTCTATTTAAAACAAATTACCCTAAGCAGCTAAGATAAGGTCTTGTTCTCTCACTGTGGAATAAAGAAATGCAAAGTCTACAAGCACAGATTTTATGAAACCACTTTCTGTTGTCTGTGTCATAGCTGTAGAGTGTATGAAGTGAGTGAAAGAGTGAATGTGGCCAGGACTGCTACCAACCAGCTGTCTTTGGCCTGACATACCAGTGTCTTGGAGGCTGTCACCAAACATTACAGGTTGTAACAGCCCTGAAGCTGAGTCGTCATATGTGGCAATACCAAAAACCATCCTTCTGTCAGAATGAGGGAAATTTGAAATCAATATAAATCAGATTGTGACGCTACAGCATAGGCCATGAATTCAGCACTGTAGAAAATGTGTTAAGGATGACAAAGAGCTGCTTGTGGAAGATATAGTCTACCTTTAGATTGTGTCCCAGTGAGGAAGCTGGGTTCAAGCTGGTTTGATGGGCTCTTTGCCGTGGCAAATTAAAGAAAGCAAGACTTTGGAAGACCAGGAAGCAGGTTTTTGTAGTGTGTTTATTATGAGGTTCTTCACATTATTATTGTTTATGTGCTGTCTCAGGTGGTGGAATACTTTGAGTAATGTACCAGATGAGACATCATGATAGGAGGAGAATGTACTGGTTCTACAAGGGAAGGATAGATAACCTCACATTTCTGTATTTTAGTATTTTATGTGGTACAGAGCAGAGCATAATTACGCCCTTCTGTCAAACACATAAGCTAATACTTGCCTTTTTAAAAAATGCTTATTTGTAAAAATCTTTTAACCTCCCAACCCCACCAGTTGAAAGAACAGATTGTCTGTGTGATTCATTTATGTTCTCTCTTCTCTCATCCAAGTTATTTATCTTGGAATGGAAAACTATGAAAATATAGATGCCTTTTCCCTCCTCTCTTTCATCAACTTCCAGCTGCTAAAATGCAGAGCTCAAGACAGGAGGTCAAACAGCTTTGAGCATTCAGAAATGAAGTGGTTGTTGGTTCAGTTGCTCCTTATTGCAAGAGAGTTTAGATGCAATCCATTGCATGTATGACTGCATGAACAAGGTAGCACAGAGAGGTAATTCACAGTATATTATCCAATCTGCAGGAGTTCTCTGTGTGCATGCACTGGTTTCTTATCGTGGTGAGCAGAGAAAGCAATGTGCACCACACAAATGTCGTATGCACATAGCCAGGGAATTTATTTTCCTTATCTATTACATGAAAGCAGTGACATTCTTCTCTTCTGCCAGGTATCGTCCACGTAAATATAAACAGAGAGCTGAAAGCAGGAGGTATGTTTTATGAGATATATGCTCTTTGCAAAATGCCACACTGGTTTGGACGATCAGTGAAGTTAAAAAATCCTACCTTCCTCTTTTTTTTCCAAAGAGTAGTCATGACACGTGAAATAGCTTCATGCTGTCTTTTCATGTGAGAGATGATAAAGAGTGAATCAATGACATTCATAGCCCTGAACTTTGAACAGGATGTGCTGCTGTCTCGGCTACACCAAAAAAACCTACTTTTTCACTTTACCTTAGCTAATCTAAATGCAGACTATCAAACTCATTATTTGACTGATTCCTCATTAACAAGGCAATTTGCTTACAGGGCAACAGAATGCACAAGTGTACTCTCGTGTTCATCTTTTGTGCTCAGAGGCTGTGCGGTTTTAGTCATTGTGTTGAAAGCTGAATTAGAGCTCAGAGAGGAGGATGATGTCAACATGCCCAAAGAGAACTTGCTGTTAGGCTGCCTTTGCATTTCTGTGAGAGGTATTTTCTGCTACATGGAGTAAACACAGGTTCTACTGCAGGACTGGGGAAAATAGAATACATAAAAAAAGAATAAAAAGACAGATATTTTTGACAGCATAAAAAGTACACTCAACTGAGAGAAATGGTAATGCTGTCCACCAAAAGGGAAAATAAAATAATCAACTTTGGAAATCTGTCAGTGTTAAAGTTGATTATGTAACGCTAATTCAGCTATGTTTCTCACCCTATATATGTACAACAAGACACCTCATAACATGAGCAATCAAGAATGTTCACTTCAATAGAGAAGAAATATTGAAATGCAATGCATACAATCTAGCCAAGAGGCTGATTTAGAGGTTAGTTTAGAAAAAAACCTGACATTTCTAGGAGTTTTACAACTTTTGATAGTGCTCTGATTGAAAGGACAACTTCCTATATGGACTAGGGATTGTATCTGGCTTTCAAAACAAGCAGAATTTATTGAATCAGGTGCAGTGGTGTGCAGACATGCTTGCATCTGTTAGACTGTCAGACACCTGGTTGGGAATAAAGACAGCTCCTGAGCATGAAGGACCTGGCCATTCCAAGTCTAGAACACCACTTCGTGAAAGAGTGGGAGTTTTTCCAACAATTTTGATGGGAGCTGGAGTAGGCTGTTAGTTTCTTGACACTGACATTGCAGTAAATACCACTTGTTTTCTTATTATTTAAAACGGCAAGGAAGAGATAAAAGTCAAACACGTATTGAAAGATAAATGCTATGGTGGCCAGTACTAGGGATTTAGTTGTGTATTGCTGGCATGAGAAGCATGCACCTGTAAATTTAGGGGGGATGGTGGTGGGAATATATAATAAGGACATTCCATATGGCATTTCCCCAGAAACATAAGAAATCAGAAACACAAGTACTCAGGGCTGTCAAGAGTTATTCATAATCTGTTTTCATGGAGTATCTTTGCATATGGAGTAGTTCCTGACTTAATCCATAAGCAGTTGATTTCAAAGTACTGCAGTTGATCAGGGACCATTACAAACCATTTTATACCAAGGTCTAAAACTATTGTCCCCTAAAAAAGACTTTGTGTATATGGTTACTCAGTAAAATGGGATTTTCTGATCTCCCAAGGATGCTAGAAAAAGGTATCAGAATTATTTGAGTGAGAAACCATGTGCAGTGTGAAAATAAAGAAAAATCCATCATGTTTGCCCAAGAAAATGTTAAGATAAGTTGCTCTTATGGCAGAAATCTGATCATGAAGGGCTCTTTAATTGACCAGATTAATTCAGCATAATATTCAGCGTTCAGACTAGATATAGGGTCTGTGTTTTACCAGTCAATTTACTTATTGAATGGAGTAATTAATCAAGGCATACATTACCTTTTTGGCCATTTGAAGTCAAAGTCAGAACTGATCACATGCTTTAGCTCATGCTAATTTTCCTATCCTCTATACATTTTTTTCATTGAAGCCCTTTAAGAGAATATTTGAGTCAGCTGGCTTGGTGGCTTTCCAGGAGAAGCAGTGTACAGACTAGAGGCATAAGAGTTCCACAAGTTGAAAACCACTGTGTCAGCTTAACCAGAAATCATAAGGTGATAAAATTACATGGCTAAAAGAGCGAGGTAATTCACAGATGGCTTTAGAGTGTGAACCACCTGCACTCACAGCCACAAATACAGCGTGAGAGTGTCTCCGTGAGCCTATTGCAAAGCCATTGCCTAGGACACTTGCTGGTGTAAAGCCAGGAGAAAACTTATTAGGGAGGTTTGGATATATGGATTTGAACAGAGCCAGGGTCCATGAGGAAGCCTTGGTAAGGTAATCAGACTTCTACTTTTCTCTCTGTTTCAAAACAGTCCAAGATCTAGAGAGCATAGGTGGCAGTCATCCCAGGCACTCAGCATTGCAACAGTGAGGTGTGTGGTTGTCACAGCAGTAATTGCTAGTGAACCACTGCCAAGTTACACTTTCTTGATCCATCAGAAAAACAAAGACAGCATCCTTGCCATTGTCATCAGCATGAACTTCTTGTGACTGAAAATTCTTTTTACTGGTGCTCATAGTTCTTATCTCTCTGGTGAAAATGATGAGTTGGAGTACTAATGTAATTTAAACCTATTTGTTTCAGTCTGAGAAATACACATCCAGGAATGCTTCCCCTCCCCCATTTTTTTTCTGGTTTGGGACACATGCTTGAATGATGTCATTTGTTGCTACAGGCTATGAATAAGTTTTTCATTAATTTTCAGTCTCATTCTTTCTGAACAGCACGTGTACACTCTTTTCACTCATCTGCCTCCCCATCCCTGACCTGCTTTTATTTTGCTAGTTGGTTGCAACTGTTTTGAGTGTATAGAAATGCTGGGCTTGGAAACTGAGAGGGCTGTTCATTGTTGTCAGCAAAAAACCAAACAATGAGCTCAGAATCTGGCTCTTCAGTCAGTTTCTAGTAAAAAGGAGTTCAGTGAATAATGAGAATTAAGCCACAAGGGAAACCAGTGTGTGGTTTGAATGTTGTTTTAAATAAGCTGGGAGCGCTGTCAGGAGGGATGAGGGTATAATGTGGCCGCAAACGTGCATTGCCTCTTTTTATCCAGTATGAATTGCATGATCAATATGGTCACATTTCTGAACATTGAACAGTCCATTAGGATAGATTGAACCATGTCACAGTCACTGCTAACTTCTTTTAGTCTACTGACACCCATAAATTGAACTATAGATTTCCACTGCAAAGCATTTAAGTATTGGTGCTTTAATTATGTGGTTTATCCCAGAGATACAATAAAAATATTAATTTATGATCTTTATGTAGAACTTTGAGGAATAAATATTTCTTTTGTTTTGCTTTAATACATGTTCTGTTTTAAAAAACCACCTTAGTTCAGATCTGGTTTTCAATCACATCCTTGCCTTTCAGAGAGGCTGAGGTTCCCTCTCGAAGTACGTGTAGGCTTTTGTAATTCAGCACCTTTGAAAAGGAAGATACAGTTCAGGTGGGAAGAAAAATACTATTATAGATGTCTGAGGTTAGCAA
>VWYI01024885.1:5050-60512 GCA_013399455.1 Anthoscopus minutus
CAACTAGCTCAAAATGCTACCCTGGCATTCAGTAAATTGAATATGGCAACACCACATGTTCACCGCTGCTTACATTTATCCAACAGGAGATCAATCTCAAACAATTGTGTAAGACCGTGTGTTCTGACTCCAATCAGACTCTATGAGCACAAGGAATACCAAAATTTGGGTTTACTACAGACAAGTAAAAAGACTTCACAGCATTCCCATCACAATCCAGCTTTGTACATAAATACTTCTCGGCCCCTCCCCCAGACATTCTTTTGCTTTCTATTTTCCTGCCCCTTTGGTCTGGATTGAAATTCGGTGATAAAATCCAGATAGAAACTAAAACTTCATCCACAAATGCATCCTGTTTTACCCATACTCTGCCATGCTATCCACAAACCCCCAATTGGTACTATGTGTACATAGATGGCAACTTATAGCCCCTTCTGCCCTCTTTATTTTTCCCATTGTCTTTCCCTACTCCCACTTACCAAAACAGTTAATAAGAAGAGCAGAACGACATTAACTTCTAAAGACAACTTTGTGATTTTATGCTCTGTATTTACGTGTTGAATCTATACCCCAACCCCACTTTTCTGATTGCCTATAGCTTGGAAATACACTGGCAAAGACCTTATCTTTCCCATGCTAGGTAAAGCCCAGGATCCACCTTGAAATGGCATAAATACAGTTACATATGGTGGTACTGACCTCCTCACTGTCAATAGTCCTCAAGACTCCCAGGAGTGATGGAAAATAAATTACTTTCATTTTTAAAAACAATTTTGCTGAGTGCTTCAAGATGAGCACTGATTTTAAAAATCATTATCAAGAGATCATCTTCCAAATGGGCAACACCATCAAGTGTTATCAAAGAAAGAAAAACCATTTACAATTTTTACATAATACATAACCACTAGGTTGGATTTATTCATACACACATACAAAACGTAACTTTTTTTTCTCTCTAGGTTTAATTGCCAAATACCTTTAAATACGCATAAAATAACTAAATTAATAAAAAGACTTATTTATACAGAGGAGGTTATGTAAATGGAGGTTATGTAAATGGAATGAAATAACCCTGTAGTTCAAATTCACATCATGAGAAATTATTTCAGGGACCAAATTCAGTGAAGTGTCTGCATCATATTTTAAAAACGCTAATGTTGGAACAATAAATGAATACTCATGGTGTCAGTCTGGATGAAGATACTTCTGGGACAACTGGCAATTTTACATGCCATGCCAGTGCAAACCAAACTGATTTAAACAGGCAAGGAATGGCTTTAGGAGTTCTTTAGGAGAAAAAACCTTATCTGGTTGAGGGGAAAAAAACTGATTTTGAAAAAAAATCTTCACTGCAGACTATTAACCATTATTTTTAAGAATGAAGACACTACATTTTAGAGATTGGTATATACATACAGAATACGTATTTATTGTCTAAGTTGCAGTGGGAGTGAGACCCACTTGTTATATTCGGAAATGAAGTAATAATTTTGTTTGGGAAACTATCAGTTGCAATAGTTAGCCAAAAGCTTGATACCTCATTGGATATCTCCTGGCTACTAGCCAGGAGAATAAAAAGAGCATGTTCTCTCATATATACCCAAATCCTCTGAAAGTGTACATATTAAGTGATGGGTTGAGGGAAATAAAGGACAAAAGTAGTAATTCATTAAAAAGTACTTCTTAACTGAATAGTTTTTAGCATTGAAGATGCACAGATTCCATAAAGTATTTTGAAATTATTGCTACACATTCATTTTTACTCATGTTTCAGGTCTTTGTTTTGGTGGGTTTTGTATTGTTTTAATTTTGGGTGGGTATAGGTATCACATAGTTGCTATCACACATAGTCATGATACCACTTGAAGATGAGTTTTACAATGTGTCTTACCTGTTTTGAACTCAAAACCTAAAACTTAGACTGAGTTAAACTGGTATTATATATTTAATATTTTCAAGTATATAAGCAATGAAATAAATAACTTGCTCTTCTGTTGTTCCTGTAATTCAAACCTTCTGGCTTGTCCTTGTTCCCTTTCACAACTGTTAGATTAACTTAGTATCACACAGCTTTTTATGCTATCTCTCTATATAGATGAGCAGGAATTATATGCAAAGAACTTTATGTCAATAGCCTAAAACATAGCAAGCTAAGCTTTATAAAAATGCTGGTCTGTAAATGAGTGCAAAAACATGTAACAAAACAGTGAATGTTAACTGCCTCAAGACATTGCTCACTCAGACTTTCTCTCTTCAGACAGTGTTAGCAGTCTTTTTCTGACCACACCTGTCCCACAGGAGTCTCCAGTGGAGTAGTGATGTTATGTTTTAGTCTCAGTTCATGAAAAGAAAAAAGCACCCTTTCATCTGCTTGGGGGGGCATATAAAAGACATTTCCAGCACACATAGCGAGTTTTCATTAAAATGCATCCTTTTCCTCTAACTTCATTTCCTTAAGATATCTCTAAACTCCTTCTCTCACCTCCATTATGTGCTACATGTTTATATTTTTCATAAGAAGTTCTAAGACCTGGACAGTGTTTTGTCTGTCTCCAGTTTCAGTCTTAACAAGCCTCTCCTCTTACCACACTACCCATAGCCTATCCTTTTGAATTCAATGAGTCAGCAGCTTTTACCTGCCACTGAAATGTTTGCAGAGCATGCTATGTCTCCACCAAAAGGTAAACTGTGTGCACTGCATGTAGAAACAGCTACCAAAATTCACAAAAAAAGGCAAATACAGCCATTATCTACTTCCACTGAAGCTCACTAAATGTTTAAAACTGTGACTACACTAAATATATAAATTCTGTGAATCTTGTTCTAAGTTTTAGAACTCACACTACTACAGCTGTACAGTTTTATTTTTTTTACTTGCTGCCACTGTATAAGCTAGTGATAAACCATGCACAGAAACTGCCAACTTTAAGCAGAGTCGATGGCTGGAAACAAAGGAGAGAAACAAACACTGGCCAACTATGTAACTTCTCATTATGGGATGTCAAGGATTTGCACTGAACCATTCATGATTAACCCACAATAATTTTTAAAAACAACAAAAGAAGCAATTGTTAAATTATTTTATGTATATGAAAACACTTGGATCAAAAATTAAATGAAGTAATTCTTACTTGACTTCAGGGAGAAGGGTGAGGAAAAAACATTACAGAGATGACTATATCAAACAACTTTTATCCACACACAGAGGGATTTAAAAAAGTATTAAACAGAACCATAACACATTAAGATCCCATCTTTCTCATGAAATGGCATTTCAGATGACCCTCTCCCACTTTTCCAAGATCATGATTACATATGAATGTAAAAAGTCATTACACTATGAAGAACAGTGGATCAACAGTGAATGAGACAATGAAAAGTTCAACATTCCAGTGGAAAATATAGAGGGATAAGACACATGAACTCACTTATGGAAGCAGTCCTCATAAAAATAAAGGAAGATCTCAGAATTGCAAAATGACCCCTGCGTAGAAGCACCCATAATAATCTGGATTTTAGGAAAGGGCACTGTCATCTGAAAGAACAGGGCACAAAACTAGCAAAACCAGAAACATATTGCAGAAACAATTCTGTTTTACCATGAGAATTCTGAGTACCTTAAAGTTCAGTTATTTAGTAATTCAGCAGGAAAAACATACACACACACACAAAGGTATTTTGCTGCTGTAAAACATACTTGTATACAGAGTAAATAAGAGACACGATGAAAGTACCATTACTCGGAACATTTTGTTCTCAACACGATTTAGGAGAATATGACAGAGTATAATCCCCCTCTGATGAGTTGACAGACCAGATAACCTAATAAATCCTTTCTGCATTTAGATTACATTATTTTACTGCAATGTCCTCATTTCTAGTGGGAATGATCCCATATTCCAAGTATTCAGTGATATGGCACTATCTGGTATAAATGGATAACTGATAAAATTGACATTACTGAAATCTACAGGATCAATACACATGGATTGCTGAAAACTCTAGGAGGAAATCAGTAACTAGAATTCTAGTTTAAAAAGATAGTGTAGTGTAAAAGAAAGTCAGGAAAGTGAAATTATTTTTAAATATTTTTGAAGCTGAAGAGCCCTCCAGGCTTGCAGACCAGTGTGATAACTAAAAAAATTGAACATCCAGAAAACAGAATATTTAGAGATGTTGTCTACAAAACAAAACCCCAAACAAAAAAGTATAATACTCTAAAATTATTAAAATTAACAAGGCACTGAGAGAAAAATCAGAAATTTTAATGGAAGTTCTGATGAAAATAGCTTAAGGAGCATAATATGACCTTTTAAAAATTGATATTACATCCAACACAATGTATTTCAGACTTCACTATGAGATGAAGGTTAGTAGGTTTTTGAATAGGAAACAACTGCCTAGAGATCACTGATCACAAACTAAAACAAAAGGGAAAATAACAGCAAACTGGCTCACAAGCATATGAAAACTGTGGTATTTGAGCTGGTTCTCCAACACTGATAAAAATTATAGAAGCATTGTAGAATTATTACTACACTGAGGATACTAGAATACAAAGAAATTGTGATTTTATTTGAAAATTCTTAAAGACGTAAGTTTGCCTCAGATCACAATTCTGCAACACATAAAAAGGACAATACTGGTAGGGACCCCAGACTGGTTCTCTGGGAAACTTGAATGCAGCAACTAGAATTGAAAAACACTATGTACAACACAGGATACAAACATCTAAATAAAAAAATACCTCTCCTTGTTTGGAGAAGACCAGAAATCCTACATAAAAACGGTGCACAGCTTTTCAGTCCATCAGTTGTAAAGGAAGTTGTTAAAATTCATCTAATGGAATAATAAATACATTTTAATCTGTCAACTTCTATTTAAATTTCAAAAAGGATTAGTTGAGTGACTCTGTCTTGATTTATCATATTAAAATTAAAAGACTGACAATATGCCAATATTTGCAAAGTGATTTAGGATTACCCAATTGCCTTGGTATCAACAAACTACTTCTTATGAAAAAAAAAAAAGATAAGTGGAAAAAAGGATATTTCGTAAAAATAAGTCATAAATTTTCAATTATTAAAGACGTGTATGGAAAATAGTTAACAAGTGCAACTTCACAGGCAGCAGAGAAGAGAGCCAAAAAAATCGCTCAGCTAGTGAAAAAATACTTTGTATAAAGAATCATAGAATCATGGAATGCTATGGGGTTGAATTTAACTTTCCCAACCACTAGATCCATTACTAACCACTTCTGCCATGGAAAGGGACAACTCCCACTGGACCAGGCTGCTCAAGGCCTTGGCCAGCATGGCCTTGAACACTGCCAGCGTTGGGGCATTCACAACCTCCCTGGGCAACCTGTTCCACTGTCTCACCAAACTCCTAATACCTAATCTAAATTTCCCCTTTTGCAGTTTGTATCCATTACTCCTTGTACTATCATTTCAGCTCCTGATGAAGAGCTCATCAGGCTTCCCTGAAGGCTCTTTCAGATACTGGAAGGTTGCTATAAGGTCCCTGCACAACATTCTCTTCTCCAACATCAACAACCACAACATTCTCAGCCTGTCTCCACAGAGGAGGTGTGTCAGTCTGGTTATCAGCTTCTTGGCCTCCTTGGGCTTGCTCCAGCAGTTCCTTGTCCTTACGCTGGGGACCTGAGAGCTGAATGCAGCACTCCAGCTGGGTCTCATCAGAGCAGAGGGGAAGAATCACCTCCCTTGTTCGCTGGCCATGCTCCTTTTGATGCAGCCCAGGATTTCCTTGGCTTTCTGAACCGGTTAATGTTGAATTTTTCATCTGCCATCACCCCAAATCTTTCACTGCAGGGCTGTTCTCAATCACTTCTGTGCCCTTGGCGTGTCTGGATTGCCATGGCCCAGCTCTAGGACCTTGCACTTCTCTTTGTTGAACCCATGAGGTTCTCACTGGCCCAGCTCTCCAGCCTGTCCAGGTCCCGCTGGAAGCCATCCCTTCCCTCCAGCATGTCGAGTCCCCCACACAGCCTGGTGCTGTCAGGGAACCTGCTGAGGGTGCCTTTGATCCCATTGTCCGTGTCCCTGACAAAGATGTTGAGCAGTATCGGCCCCAGCACTGACCCCTGAGGGACACCACTCATCTCCACATGGCCCATTGAGCCCTCGACCACAGCTCTTTGTGGCTGGCCATCCAGCCTGTTCTTTATCCACCCAGTGGTCCTTCCCTCAAATCCATGTCTCTCCAATTTAGAGATGTGGTGCGGGACAGTCAAACACTTTGCGTAAGTCCAGCAGGGGATGACTTTAGATTTGTCCCATCCATCAGTGCTGTCACCCCAGACAGAAGGTCACCAGATCTGTCAGCCATGATTTGCCATTAGCAAATCCATGTTGGCTTTACCAATCACCCCTTTGTTTCCATGTGCCTTAGCAGCTTCCAAGAGAATCTGCTCCATGATCTTGCCTGGCACAGGGGTGAAACTGACTGCTCTGTACTTCCTTGGGTCTTCCACTTCCCCTTTTAAAATAAACCTTTTTCCAGTAATCTGGAACTTCAAAGAGTACAAGACTGTCTATTCAGTCTTTCCGAGAAAAAACAGTTAAGAAGACAGACAGTGTAAGTGTACAAATGAAATAAGTGGAAATAATATTAAGATGTGAAGACTAACATTAGCAGACAAAAACAAAAAACATAGCTGCTGGTAACAAATTGGGCACAAATATTTCACAGAAGACATATCCACTCACTAAAAGAAACTGCCGAAAGAAACAGTGTATTCCCCACATTTTCTTGTCTCTGTATCATGATATCCACTTCTTCAAAACATATTCTGAAATTGGGAACATCTTCTGTCTTCAAAAAACATGGATTACTGGGCTTATGAAAAGCGTTAAGTTGGACAAACCATGGTATAATAAAGGTCAGACTAGATGATCTAATAGGTCCAAAAATCCATGCTTTTTTCCATTACTAGTTTACATGATGGGAAAAAGGAAACATTCACACTTCCAGAACTTTAGCCAAAATAAGCATACTCTTTGCCAAGCATTCAAAAATCTATAGTGCCCGAAGTTAACTAAGATTTATAAAACAGAACACAGAGTTTTATATAAAAAGGAATGAGCAAATCATACATATCTGATCAAAGTTTCCATCACATATTATCTCTTTGGACAATCATTAGTATGAAGGTGACAGAATCAAGCAGGATTTACTAACTCACATAGAGAGAGCATGGTTTGCTCTAACATTGCAGTTTTGGATATTTATCTACAAAAATTCAAAAGGAAAATATGGTGAAAATTCTTTGAATATGCTGTAATTTTCAAAGCTGGAATACTATTAGACTGTTTAAGCTCAAGTATTGTGATAAATTTAATAAACACCATGGTTACTTTAGTTAATGTCAGAAACATGAAGACCTACAAGGAAATACACTCTCTTCCCAGTCTCTTCCAGGCACTGCATGATCCATGAAGGATCAAATGGATACATCTTATTCCTGACCTACATATTTTATAAATGCATTGTAAACTTTTTTTTAGAAAACCCATACTATCTTTTAAATAAACAAACAGATAAATCTCTCTTCTGCACAAATCTGACTTCTTGATGGAAGAAATATTCCTGTGTGTAATCACACCTCTGAGACAAAGAGGACTGCCAGACATCTCTGAAAGTACACAATGCCTCAATACATTGGGTCTATCAAGTAGGAGCTTGCCGGATCTAAGGTCCTAGTACTCTGTTCTACAACGCAACAACACAGCTGCAAAACTCAGTTTACCTAGACTACCCGACAAAAACCCCAAAATGGATCCTTTCATTAAGACAAAGTATGCACGGGCTGAAATTGATTAAGCATAACTGGTTTTGCACCTCTTTTCATAAGTTGAGATCAAATGAGACAGATCATGAAGTACCACAGGTTATCATAAGCAAACAGCATTTAACATGAACACTTCATACATGAATGTCAAATGCTTCTCTTGATACAAGACCAATCCGCAGTACAAAGCTTAGTTGCCTGTTATTTTTCACTTCCTTTTGAAAGCCAATCTGTCATTCAAAAATTTGCTAGATATTGAATTATGAAGCACTGTAACAAGTGGAAAATGCAGAGGCATTTAAGGTAAAAATAGACTGAATTTCTAAACTGTGATTTAATCCAGTTTTAATCTATGTCCTTGAAGTTATTTGCAAATCCTTGTCTCAGACAAATTCAGGAATCACTAAACCCACAAACTGAATGATTTTGCTATTGTAATGTATAGCATTTTCAAAGCAAAACATAAAACAGCATTTATTGAAATGATTCAATTGTCCATAGTCAATAACCCTGTATGGAGTTCTTCCTCAGGTATTTATTAAAAGCTAAAGAGTATGAGGCAAAGTTAAAGGATACAGCAATGCAGTGAAATTGTCACAAGCCATGTTTTTTTACACCAATAGGCTCAAATACTCCAACAAAAAAGGAAAAACCTCTCAAGACACAGAGTGGTGTCTGCTCTGAGAACCACAGCGTGACCTCAAACAGCAATCAGTGTATAACTATAGTTAGTGACTTTTCTAAGTAACAGTATAAAAAACCTCCCATCCTCCTGAGGAAGTGGATGCCTAACAACCTCTGGAAGAAGCAGAAGTTCTCACTGAGAGTTTGCATGCTTAATCCTGTGTGTCACTGCAGAACTGCTGCTGAGCTCCTGTTTTCCACTTGCTTCCCATGGAGCTCAAAGCTTAACTTGGCAGCTCTGAAAGTTCTCACTGTAAATGGTGCAAACTGTTTACCATCACATCCTACCACACACATGCAAAAAACCCACAATGTCAAAAGTCATAGATATTTTTTTAAAAACACAAAAATCAAGGAATCCTTCATTCTTACGACAGCCATGACAAAAATGCAGTTTTAGTGATGGGTTGGCAAAAAATTTATGTAACCCTGCACTCTTCCATGGAGAGTGAGAGAGCATTGTATGGTTCATTTCACAGTATGGAATTTTTTTCCTGTTTTATATAGTTAGAAGCACTTAAAACCTGAAAAGAGCATCAGGTGCACGTGAATTCCATTATGGCATGTTCCATTTTGCAAGAAATCAGTATGAAACAAATCAGGTTTTAAAATTCCTGCTATAATTAACATAAAGCTTGGAAATAACACTGGAAATATTAAGAATTTGTGGCAGCATACATTTAAAATCTCAAATCAGTCTAACCAATGGATAGTAACTTATCTCCAACTGGAGAGAATACAAGAAAGTAAAAAAAAACCACAATTTGGGACAATGCTCAACATGACATCAAAGCAGATCAGACAGAAAAATTAAGTAAGAAAGAGAGAAAAGTAGGAGAGAAATAAAACATGCAGATTTGAAAAACAGAATAACAAGATCTCACAGTAGCAAATTATTACAGCAGTACACGTGCCACATTGAAGTAATCACTAATTTCTCTACCTTTCCTTCAAAAAAAATTCAGGGAGAGAGGAAAACCAGCTTAAGAAAAGTTGCTCTTTTCCAATTGATGTTGAGTCTACCTGAACCTAACAATGTAAGCAGAAATAATACCACCTAAGCCCTTGAAAACACATTTGAAGAGAAGAATGAATCTGATCACGTATTTGAATCCATCATGTAAGTTCCCAAGGAAACCTACGAAGAAATTTGTTCTGCATTCAGCTATTCTCCTGACTATTGAGAGAATGGTACTAGTGGAAGAAGTGGTAAAACACTTGCTGTACAAGCATGACTGACACACTCTTTTATTCACATTGAGATAGAAAACTGTTATTGGCAACTTGCTGGAAAAGAATATAAGAAGCCAGATTCTTACAAGTATGCATGTCAAATTCTATAGGCAATAAAGACATAAATTTTAAAATAACTGAGATATATTATTCACACATACACTTTCCTTCCACTGAGACACTGAAGTCTCTTGCCTTTCCCAGGACACTATTGTATCTTATTACTACAAGACTCGCAGACATATAGAGAGAGAAAATTGTAAATATGATCTTAACTTCGGGGTTCTGTACTGAAAAACCCTGGATTTTCCTTTCTGGGGTGAGTGCTGCAATAGTACCCATTCTACATTTATCATGTGCTTTCATGTTTTTTTCAAAGAATATCTTCTACCATAGTATCACAGCAGTCCACATTTCTCTTCACAACTAAGTAATAAGTCTACCTGTAACTAACAAAAGGAATAATTTAATGGAAAGGAAAATACTGAATGTGTTAGAACAGATTTGGACAGCTGGAAACTAACACTGATGTTCTACAGAAACTATCTGAGTATGCATAGATGAAGTTCCCATTAACAGCCCAGCTCTAATCAGCTGACACTGAAAACAAAAGGTATTGCACTACTGTTCCCTCCTAAACTCCTTAAACTGCTCTTCCCTCATCTACCATGACATCCAGTTTAGGCAGCCATACTTCTAATGGCTTTTGCTCAATTAACTTTCTTACAGGAAAGTGAAATAAGTTAGTGCTACTCTGATCAGAGGGCTGGAACAGGTGCACATGGTAAATAGTAAAAATGCAAAAGCAGAACTGGGGTTATAGGGGAAGAGAGTAATAGAAAAGAAATTGGTAAACTAATCCTGCAGACCTGCTGATGTTTGTTTGGAACCACCAAATAAATTTTAATTTTTTCTAAGTAATCTGGTCACCTCTCTGTTTTTCAGATTTGTATGTCATGCTTTAAATACTTATCATCACTAAGGTAATTTATGACATCTGCTGGGTTTGTTATCTGTTCTGCTTTTGTCTATCCACACGGAGAGAACATATCACTTAGCATACAGCCACAAGAGTCAAATAAAAAAAAATACATGTGGTTATCATTTAAGGTAATGACTCTGTGCTACTAGGAAGTCAGTGTAATTGGTTATCTTTTACATCTTCATTTTAAGGGTGAAAAAAGTTTCTTTTAAAAAACACCTCTGTTTTCTTTTTCATTAAATATAGATGACCATTTCTGTCAATAGTATCATAAAACCATAGACTACCCTGGGCTGAAAGGAATCCACAAGGATTATAAAATCCCAGCTCCTGGCCTTGCATGGAACAACCCCAAAAATTACAGCACGCACCCAAGAGTCCAGTCAAAGCACTTCTTGACCAACAGAATACCTATTTCCTTTAATTGTACATTCCTAAGAATGCAAGAATAAGATTTTTTGACTCTTTACATCAATGCTACCATGAAATAGGTATTTCTTGGCTAAGCTGTGGGAAAAAAGGCAGACTGTAGAAAAAGACCTTAAGATATTAAATACGTTGTTGTACTGTGAAATATGAACCTACCAATTTGTGAAAAACAGGTTGGAGCACCCATAATGGCAGTTTTTGAGAGATTCTCTGGGCAGATAATACAATTCTAGAATTGTTTAGGTTGCAATAGACCTTTAAGATCATTAACTGTTAACCCAGCAAATGCCAAGGTCAGCACTAAACCATGTCCTCAAGCACCACATCTACATTTATCTTAAAAAAATCTTCAGGGATGGGACAATGACTTCACCATTTCCCTGGGCAGCCTGATCTAGTGCTTGACAACTGTATTGAAGAAGGAATTTTTTTCTAATAACCAATCTAAACAACTCCTGCTGCAACTTGAGGCCATTTGCTCTTGTTATATTCTGGTTATAAGGGAGAAAAAACTGCTACCCCCCTCACTACAACCTCCTCTCAGGTGGTTGTACAGAGCAATGAAGTCTCCCCTGAGCCTCCTTTTCTCCAGGCTAAAAGCCCCAGTTCCCTCAGCAGCTCCTCAAAGGACTTGTGCTCCTTCACACTGGGCAGATGCGTGCCCCACGCTTAGGGACATGGCTTAGTCGTGGATGTGGCAGTGTTAACTTTACAGTTTGATCTGAGTATCTTAAAGGTTTCTTCCAATCAAAACAATTCTATGATTCTGTCAAGTGCACCCGCAGTAAGCTTGCAGACAAGACTAAGCTGGGTGGGAGTGCTGATCTGCTGAAGGGCAGGCAGGCTCTGCAGAGGGATCTGGACAGGCTGGATCATGGGCCAAGGCCAGTGGTGTGAGGTTCAACAAGGCCCAGTGCTGGGTCCTGCCCTTGGGTCACAGCAACCCCAGGCAGTGCCACAGGCTGGGACAGAGTGGCTGGGAAGNGCTGCCCAGAGGAAAAGGAGCTGGGGGTGCTGGTGACAGCAGCTGAACATGAGCCAGCAGTGCCCAGGTGGCCAAGAAGGCCAATGGCATCCTGGCCTGTCCCAGCAATAGTGTGGCCAGCAGGAGCAGGGCAGGGATTGTCCCCCTGTGCTGGGCACTGGTGAGGCCACGCCTCAGATCCTGGGCTGTGTCCAGCTTTGGCTCACAGGACAGACTTTCTTCCCTCTTTGGGCAAAGAATGAGTGGATGATGTAATTTTGGTAGCATAAATAAGAAAATAGTATTTTACTCAGTACTGCATTCCAATTAGTCTTAAAAGTCAAAGCAAGACTTTAACAGGAGCTTCCTTTGGCACAGCTAAAGCAAATTAAACTATTATACACAGAACAGATACTTAGCCTACAACTGATTGCAGCAAAGTATATTCCCCAGAAATACGCACTAATTTTTCAGAAAATGAAATACTAAAAACAACTGACAAAGCTCACATAAGTTTCAACTTAAGCCAGAAAAATAATTTTACTATAGTAAAAGTGACCACAAAAAATGAGTCAAACCTTTAGGCACAAATCTAAACAATTATTATTATTTAATAAATTAAATGTATGCAACCACACTTTTCGACTGGGTTCTGATATTCTGGCAATACTGTAAGTTATCCAGAATATTTGGAACCACAGAAACTCTAAAACACATTCATCTGCAAGTGCTCTAAAAGAGAGAATTTTATTCCACTTACACAGATAACAATTTGCATTGTTTGGATCTGAGAGTAAAGGATAGCCTCACAAACTTGATAAGCATAAAAATCATCACTGGAGACAGAAAAAAAAAATCACATTTCCCATAATATCTTCTTCAAACACATATGAGTCATAGAAATATCTCTTTAGAAACTGCATTAAAATCCTACTTCCTAAGAATTTCACTTTTCACATTGTGCTGTTGTGCATCATTGCATTTGTGGACAAGACATGTATAACTGGCACTAGACACAGTCTAGTGGTGGATTTGGAAATGTCAGGCTTATGTTTGGACTTACTGATCCTAATGATCTGTCCCACCTCAGTAATTCTGTAATTCTAAATTAACAGTTTCAACATTTGTTATATTCTAAAAGTACACACTGCTGTAAAGATGAAATACTATAAAGATGAATTCTTTTTGAGAATTCGAAACTTCTGTACACATTAAAATATTTCAAGAATGACATTTTCAATCCAAGGCATTTTGGAGCATGCATTTATATAATATTATATGAATCACAAATAATACTTGTCACAAATGCATTTATATAAAACTGAGTATCTTTTGGAGTAGGTTAGCAGAGTCTGATCTGCTAACGGCAGATTGATTATGGCACAAATGCTTATCTACAGTTAGCCTGAATGAAAGAAATACTCAAAGATATGAAGGTATGAAATACAAACATACTATTTAGCCTTTTAGGATACAAATTTCAGTAACAGCATCAGAAATACATTTATTTAATAGACTATTTAATAACTCCTTGCAGGGATTAGATAATACTAGATGTTCTAGTATAAAAAAAGTAACACGAAAATAGTGAGAGACAGAAATAGAACCTCATGATTTGTAATTGTTTCAAGAATCATCAAAACGGTACAAACCAGCAAGGTTTATTCCTACTTCCCAATAGATACTGTCCTACTAGTAGTGGATAAATTGGCTAGCAAGTGAGAATTCTGCTGAGCAATACACTAAGTTTAATACAGCTTTTCCCATTCCAAGTCCTTAGGGCTTTTTGTACTGTCATAGTCTATCAGCAAGTTATTTCCATGAACAGGAGACAACATTGTCACTTAATCTTAGCAGGCATTCTTGTTGATCCTCTAGCCAGAGGGTTCTAATGTTAATAGAACAATAGCCACCATTCAAAATCATCCTTTTCTGCCAACAGCCTGCAACTATCATTTCATTAGTCGATGAAAAAAAAACCAACAATGAGCCTAAAGGTTACTGGGCAGTAAATTTGTGGAGGAAATGCTTGAATGAAAACAGATACCCATTAATGCATTTTTCCCTTACCAGTATTCTACCACCTTACTGATAACACACTTTTCAAAAGATCTGCTTAATCCTTTAAACTTACCATCAGAAAATGGCTACAACTACAACTCTAAAGCCTTATTATAACCTTGTAATAATACATCTGCCATGGACAGACTGTAGATAAAATTTTGCAGATGCAAAACAGAAGTATTTTTATGCCTTTGAACAACTTAAGCTATTTATTTTTGTCTGTCCACTGAAGTTTCACAGGAGAAACTTCTAACCACACAAACTACAGACAGGATTTCATGGACAGCCTCTAAAACTGAACTGGATAGAAATATAGATTATGTGATTAAAAAATGGACTCTGATTAAAGATGGTCATACTATTTGGAAAAATTTTGTTAAAGATTTGCCAAACAAAAATCAGTTTATAACAACTCTTTAAAAAGTATCACTGAACTTTGACTAATACAAAGAGCAATATAAATACTGTTTTCTTGGTAGGCGGAAGTTTTTTTTTTTTCAAAGAGGCTTACATTCAGTTATACAGGAAGGATATATGATAGTGCTTTCATAATGCCCTAAAATCTGTTAAAATTCCATCAGCTATAGCTCTTTTTTCTGGGCAGAAGTGTCATTAAAGAAATCCAGCAGCTTCAGTTTAAAGGATTGATTTCACTGGATCCTGCCCTTATTTTTAAAAATAAAAATTAATTTTAAAGTTAATTTTTACACTTTTAAACAAATTGAAATTTATCGCCAAATTTAATTCAATTTTTTTTTCCACTAAAAAGAATTACTGTGAAGATATTATCTCACTCTGAAATAGAAGGGATACTATGACATAAAAAATACAGCTATTTTAAGTAGATGAAGGTTTATTTTTCATTTAAACACTTATTATTTAGACAGAAAAACATACTTCGTTGATGAAAGATAACTCTAACTTCAAATATGTAAGGCTAATAAGCAATTTTATATTTTAGAGGTTGAAGTGATCTGTTTTTTCTTTGGACATTTGTTAAAATCGCTAGTTTTAGATTCCTTATTTTGTAATCAAAACAGCTAACAACATGAACATACCTAAGAAATAGTTTGGTAAATTTTGTCTTAGGCTACTGTGAATTAACACTAAATTGCTCAGTGTTGAATTCTAAGAAAAAAAAGAGCACATAAAGTATCTTTGAAATAATCTGAAACCTCTATATTTTCATTATAAAAATAACTTATTTCATCAGAATACTCCTAAGTGCATTGTAATTAGTACCCCAGTAAGTCTTGAAGAGTTTGAGTATTACACTATCAGCAGGCTACAGTGTTACAGTTTTAATAAGCATTAAAAATAAAAATGTAAAAAATAAATATACAAAATTTCAGTTCAGAATAAGCTGAACACATTAAATCCATCCTCCTTTTCTAGATGTGATTATGCAACTGCTGACCTCAATTTACACTAACAATTGGGTTTTTTCCATTTTATGTTCTAGTCACTGAACAGCACCACAACCAACTTGTTTGAGAATGATATCTTATAGGGGAAAAATATATTCATAAAATTAGTTTGGACCCTATCTTCTACCATAGCAAAAGTGGTATAAATACTTCATCTCCAGTGAACTAGATACGCACATACTTAAAATGAGAATACTACCATAAAGCCATTTCTGTGACAATGACATGATGTACATAAAGTCACTACTATTTCTTTAGGAATTCTTTGGGAAATAATGAAATGTGAACACTGTACTAAATTACTTAATCCACATACATTCAGAAATACTCTCCTTCCCATATACAACCAACAACTTCCAAACTAGATGTTGCAGCCTCACAATCAATATTAAATGTTAATTCAGCCATGAAAATCCTACCAACTTATCCCTTCTCTGAAAAAGAACAAGATTCCTGTGCCACAAGATGTCACAGAACAGGCCCAGTAAGAACAACTTGGAGATCTCCTGGATAAAATGCTGGGCATGACCCAGAAATGTGCAACTGCAGCCCAAACAAACAACCATGTCCTGGGCTGCACCCAGAGCAGCGTGGGCAGCAGGGCCAGGGAGGGGATTCTGCCCCTCTGCTCTGCTCTGCTGAGACCCCACCTGCAGCACTGCATCAGCTCTGGGGGCCCTGCAGAGGACCCACTGGAGCAGGTCCAGAAGAGAGGAGACCAGAGGAGTGGAACATCTACCTATTCAATGAAAAAAGGATTAAAGAGTTGAGGTTACTCTGTCTGCCTAGAGAAGAGAAGGCTCTGGGGTAATCTTGCTGCAGCACTGCAGTACCTAAAGGGTTCTATAAGAAAGATGGAGATGATCTTTTTACAGCAGGACCTATTGGAACAGGGGTAATGGATTTAAA
Source organism: Anthoscopus minutus (assembly GCA_013399455.1). Lineage (NCBI taxonomy): Eukaryota > Metazoa > Chordata > Aves > Passeriformes > Paridae > Anthoscopus > Anthoscopus minutus. The sequence continues at coordinate 21,556 of VWYI01024885.1, forward strand.
CTAAAAGAGAGTATCTTCAGACTAGATATAAGGAAGACATTTTTTACAATGGGTATGGTGAAATACTGAAACAGATTGCCCAGGAAAAGTAGTTGGATACCCCATCCCTGGGCTTCATTCAAGGTCAAGCTGGTCAGGGCTCTGAGCAAAATAATATGGTGGAAGATATCCCTGTCCACTGCAGGACTGTTAGATTAGGTGACCTTTGTGAGTCCTTTCCAACCTACCCTATAATTCTATGATTCTCTGGCATCATAACTTTTAGCAAGATTATTTCTATTTAATAAAGAATGTTAGTAGAGATGTTTCAGTTAAGTAATCTTATTCAAATTATTTAAACAAATTTAGCAACCTGCTTTTTATACAATGCACAAAAAAGACAGTGGCAAATTCTACCTCCCAAGACACTTAGATGTATTTTCAAAATTCAGGTACGGTATCAACATATGTAGAAAGTATTTTCCTGATTTATTGCAGGACTCACACTACTTAATCAGCTGAAAAGCACATTGGAGTTAAAAGATGGTTTATGTATATAAATAGCACCAACATAATTACTTGTATATAATAACTATAATGAAAATTCTATCTCGCCAAATATGATTACATTATAAAAGGCAGAACAACTCTATGAATTGAAATACATTTGTATGCATGTGTTAATATAGTTATCTAGACATATTTCACTGGATTCCTATTCATTTTGCACTTATATTTCAAAAAACAGAACAAATTCCTACTTTCAGAAGAACAAAGTTGTAAAGAATTTCTCATTACAAAAGAGAAATCTAGAAATTAATACATTCTTTAAAAAATCCCTGTGTTCTTAACTAAGCATTGCCTTGCAGGAAAAGAACCAGAGACTTCAATGTTCAGTTATCTGCACCATTCTAACTTTGAGAAGCTCACGTCATGAGCTGAAAAGTGACAATCTGGATTTAACGGGCATGACAGGTTGCCAAACTAAGATTACCTCTAACAATGCTTCACAGTGCGCCAGACTGTCTCCTGCTGACCTTTCCACACGTGGTTCAGAGACCACTGGATTAGAGCTGTTAACAAATCACAGGTGCAGCCAATTAACCAAGAAATGACGTAACAATGACTTCCAGTCTTAAGCAAGAGGCTTGTTCAGCAAATAATGCTTTCCCATCAATGAGCTCAGTATGGCGGCTTATCAGCCAAACTTAAGAAGAACTTCAAAAGGTCCGTACTGCTGATACACTTCTCATTAAAAAGTGATTTTATTATGAAATTATCCAACTGTGACTATGGTACGCTTTGCTGTGCTCTAACTTGGGAAGTTGTCAAACAATGTGCATTAACCTTTTTACTGAGAGGATCACAAATTTTCAGATGCCCATTGAGCCAAAATGAGAACTAATGGAAAAGGTGCTAAGAATTACATTGTTGTATTTATTGTGCGTTTTCGCTTGGTTGTTTGTTTTTTAATAATAAGTTAATTTTGTTGGCTGATTGGCTTTCATAATTACCTAACCACCCCACTTCTCCCAGGTGAGTATGTCTCAGGATGTTCCACATTCTGGAGGTTTACAGACACTATGGAGATACACATGGGTGCAGCCTAGATTTTGCAGGACTTACTCAATAAGCCACCGTAACTCCACACATCACCCTGTGGTCCAAGAGAGTCAACTCCACTGCTCTAAGAACATGTGCAAGAACACACAGGGCGTCTCCACAAGTTGCTGGATAGGCTGGGCATGATTTTTAAGACTGTCATTCCACACTGAAGTAACATGGTTTATACAACTTTTAAAACTGCGTTGTCTTTGCAGACAGTTAAGCCCTATTTCTTTAGCCATACACAAAATCCACTAGAAGTCAGACTGACTTCTCACTAATTTTTGCAGCAATGTCTTTCTTTTGTAATACCCCTTAGCTAGAAATGAGTGGACAAGAATAATACAGCATGACGGTATTCTACATTATTCTTACCTGCTCACTTTTATAGTCCCTATCTGTCTCATGCCTCATGACCCGAGTTTACTGGGAAGTGAAGGGACAGTGCCATTAATTTCAGAGTTCTGAGATCCAGGAGAGCTACAGAACATGTCATGGTGAAATTATCAAACTCTAAAATGAAAATTCAAATTATATAGCCAGCTCCATGAAATTGTGTATTTTGAACTGCTGGTCCCACTACCAATAATAGTGCTACTTGTATTACCAGAGTTATTTCCTCATGCCAGACACTGTAACATCCTAATAAACTTGCAGAGTAACAACCGTTCTGCAGTGTTAGTCCAAACCTTTTATAACTCCTTGGTAAATTACCAAATTATCAACTACCACCATTAACTAATAATTATCAGAAATGTAACAACTTTTTAGGTAATAATTTAATTTCCTTCCTTTTATTTACAAATCATTACACGTTATAAACATTCCACCACCAGACTCTGGTAACCAATACCACTTATTCTACACTATATTGAAAATACTTATTACCTGCTTGTCTCTGTAGAAAAGCATGTTAAAATAATAAAGATATTGAATTGTAATATGGATTGACTGTCTAGAGTTAAACTGCAGATGCGATGATGTTTAAAGAAACTGTTTGAACATACTCCAGTCATCCTTCATGGCAGTACCACTTCAAGATGTAGCACTCTTATTTTCAGAAAATGTATTCTATAATAGAAAGAAATCCTGAAAAAGTCTCTTCCCATGCTACTCAACTCTGTTGAAACAAAGAAAGGAAATGGAGCATGAACATTTAGCAATTAAAAAGTACATGGCTATACCACTGCTAAATCCATCTTGTTATGTTACAAGAAAAAAAAAATCACATGTGCAGCAAAACAACTGAGAATATTCCAACTCTTTGAAATGGTATCTTACCCACTCTATAGCGCTAACAATTCACTGCATAATAAGGATTACAAATTCTCACCTTCCATTACGCTAACTGCATTTTCACGGGTCATATACGCATCCTTTTTTCCAGGTGACTAGACAAATGCACACACAAATTTCACCTAAAAATACACTAAGTCTTGCCAAGTAGCAGCAGGATGAAATATACCACAGTAACAATCCTGTCTTTGTCCCAGCCTAACACTCTACCTATTAACACACTTTGATGCTTAGCCAAGAAAAATCTCAGTGCTGGGATTCTGGGTTTTCTGCCCAAACAATCTGGGCTTGTGTTTAATATAGTATAGTCTGCTTTTAAGTTACTGCCAATCATTAACTCTACAAAGAGTATGTCTGGGATTATTTTGTCTTTACAATGAATGTTATTAAGGTAAAGAAGGCAGAAAAATTTACATTATTTTGAAAAGAATATGTGGATCGTGCAATCCTTAGCACTAAGAAAATAGTCTTATTCAAGACATAAATGTGTTTCTAAAAACAATTCTGGAGTAATCTCTGTTTTATGTGTGCCAGCAGTATGTGTCCAAAATATTGAATTTCTTGAACAAAATATAAAAATGCAAATTGAAAGAAATACACTGGATTGTTAAACTTGTACATAACTTAAGAATTCATTTTTACCAAAGGAAAAGTAGGTAATTGTTTTCAGTTTCTTGAACAGAGAGACTATCATCAGTCAAAAATAACTTAGGAATATACTAAAGAAAAATGGTTAAAATATGAAACATTACACTTGATAAACCAAATATTATTGCTATACTTACAAAAAAAATGACTGAAGTGAGTGACCCCTCATGAACTGAGGCAAAGAAAATATCAATTAAATGTACTTTTAAAGCATTAATGCTAAGACATTAGTGGAGAGGATGAGAAAAAAAACTAATAAAAAACCCACTTGATGAAACATATAAAGATTAAAAAAAGAGTAAATGTCATTCGAGGTTCTAGCTCCAGCAAGAGACTCCTCCCATTTCATTGTAAGACTGATACCTTTTGTATAAAAGTATGCTGTGAACAGAACATCATGCTCATCTTCTATAGCACAAAAACTTGCTTAGAAGTCTCTTATCTATGACAGCTTACTTCTGACTTTGATTTTGTGGCTAACCTTTTAAAATCTGATTTACTGAGGTTCCATAAGCAATCTATTTTATAGAGAACTTCACAAGCATCTCTAACACTCTAGTTGTATAAAAATTGGCAAGAAAACCAAAAGGCCAAGTGGACAGGAATGGAAGGCAACAATCTCTTGAGACAGTCTTAAAAAAAAAAAGTGACTCAATTCCAAGGGTAAGGATTTTTCCTGTCATTTTCACCAAAAGATTCCTCTTTTCCCTTTATCTTCATACCATAAAATGATTATCGAATTCTGGTCCAATGGAACTTAATTGGTTGTCACACTTATTTATAAATTTTTGTTTACATTAATAGTTTCACTGCATTCCTTGAGTCATGTAAATATTTGCAAAAGTGAGAAATTTCCATATGACTGTGGATAAATGGTAATTTACAAATTAGCAATTTCGTTTCAATCCTTATTGAATTTATGTGCTATGACAAGTCACTTAAAGCACACATAATACACATGAATATTACATTTATACATGAATTAATGTAGAATCCTACCAAAATAAACATGTGACACGTAGGTAAGTATGACCCTAAGAATGTATGACCTGTAGGTGACTGTGTATGATGTAATTACAAAATCAGGATATTAACACCAAACCAAAGTACTCTGAAAACATTTTCCTTTATTCAGACACTATGGATATATAAAACTAAGTCTCCTCCTTTTTTCTCTGTATATCTATGGTGAATTTGTACGTGTGTGTGTCATTTTTAGAGTAACATTTGCCTTAGTCAAGATCAAGCAAGGAACCATAAGAGTATCTAACCTTCTTTTTCTGGGAATCTAGTGTATAAAGACATCTTTACAGAAGCCAAAGAACCCCCAAACAGAAACAAACAAAAAGTTCAGTTTATAAATTACAAACATGTGGAAGTTTAAATGTTTATACTCTCTGAAAGGCAGAAGCTTAGAATAGCCATTACATTAACACACTCAACCAAACTGAGTTTAAAAAGAATATATAAAAATTCATTCCTTTTTCAGGCTATTTCCATTCCCACTGATTTTGATACCTAGTCAATGAATTCCCACAGATAGTGTCTGTGCTTCTTCTTAACACCACAGGAGAAAAAAAAAAAAGTTTCCAGGTAGCTTCAGCTTATGCCTATCTGCATATCATTGCTGTGGCAACAAAACATAAGACATATTCTCTTGGGTAAAACAATCTTAAATGTATGCAGAATTCAGAAGAGTGCCATCTGCAAACCACTGGAGGCATGTGTCATTTTGTCTGCTTTATTTCTGACATAAACTCTAAAATTCTTCAAAGGTAGCGCCTCTCTTGCATTTTGAGTACAAGCCAAGTTTGGCATTTGAGGCAATATACCGAAGCACCTGCAACTACAGTGCAAAACCTCGAAAATGTGTTGATCTTGACAACTGGCAGATACTTTCCATATTCTTATGCTGTAAAATCAATAAATAATGGAATAACTTCATTACTTCCTCACAGGTAATAATCCAAACTCTGCCTCTTTATTGGAGATAAGTCCTGTCCAGATTTCCATAACGCGCTTCCCCTAATGAAAGACCACTGTCCTGATACACACTGAAAATACTTAGGAAGGTACTACCTGCATTATCTCCTACAATCTTGTCAGGTCTTCACAACCAAGTTCACATGCTTGAATTAGTACCTTCTCAAGAATTTACAGGATGAACAAGAAAAACTGTCTAATTCAGCTAGTGTTCTTGATGTACTGTATCTAAGGCAAATGACTAACCTTATGAAATTCTGCTTGGAAATCAAGATACAGAAATCCAGAAAGGCTAAAATATTGCCATATTATTCTGTATATGTATCAGCACATTTCATATGCCTAGTATCAGCACATTTCATATGCCTACTTCTCCAAGGGGCTTTTCAAATGACAATTCAAACCAAGAGTTAAACAATAGAAATAGAAATCTATTAACCACTGAAGAACAACAAGGAGAACACTAAGAACAGTCCTAAATACGTTTAGTGTAATAAAGGCCACAGAAAGTTAGGATTTAGGAGAAACATTTCAATACCCTGAATTGAAATAAGACAAGTAGCAAAGATTTGCTTACTTGCTCTTTTAAAAATTCAGAATTATAGGAGCTTTTGCACTTCTACGAAATAATGGTTAGAACTGCATTCAGTATTATTTCAAATAATTTCAGCATGCGATTTTGCACAAAGTTGAAATTAATCCGTTTAAGAATTGATTCAAATTGTTTAAAGTTTGGACACTTATTTTAGTGCCAAAATGGCCTACTTCAAGTTAAGTTAAAATTAAACAACACAAGATGTTTTGCCAGTTTATTACTACCAATGACCTCTTGTTTTAAAAGAACATCTATTCAAATGGAGCATAATAAATACATTGTGAGCAAGTCTTTTTACCCAGGAAACATAAGCATTAGCTTTAACAACAAATACAGAACCGTGGAATGGATTGCGTTGGAAGCAGATTCAAGAGGGAGAATCTTTGAATGGTTTGGGTCGGAAGGGATGATTAAAAGTTATTGCCTCCAAGCCCCTACAATGTACAGGGACACCATCAACTAGATCAGGTTGCTCAGAGCTCTGTTCTGCCAGACCTTGAACAAAACTGCATGGGTGGAGCATCTACCACCTTTCTGGGCAACCAGTTCAGCATTTCACCATCCTCATTGTAAAAAACATCTTTTTTATATCTAATCTAAATCAAACTTTATTTTTTGGTTAAAACCATTGCCTCTTACTCTTATTGCAAATGACCCTGCTAAAAAGTTCATTCCCATCTTTCATACACATTTTACCTCCCATGCCTGGCAGGCCATCTTCTTTAGAAGCAGCCCAGTAGGCTTCCTGTTGCCAGCTCATGTAAAGCTTCTTGACAACCAGCATCCCCAACTTTTCTCCTTAGGGCTGCCCTCAATCCATTTTATGCTCACCCTGTATTTGTGCTTAGGATTGCTTTGACCCAGGTGCACCACCTTGTACTTGTCATTGCTAAACTTGAGTACAATGAGTTTCATTTTGAGAAAAAATTGAGAGAGGGGAAATATAGGTTTTAGAGTAGCATATAAATTTTCACACAGTGCTTTTGGGGAGTTTCTTAGTAGAACTAAGCATAAGCTCCTGACTGGTTGCTAACTTGGCTAGTTTCAGAGTCAATCCAAAAAACCTGAAAATGTACTTCCCGGTACATACATGTAAGGAAGTCTTAAAAAAAAAAAAGCAATACAAAACACATCAAAAGAGGATCATCATGAAATAGGCTACAAAGTTACTGCTTAAAATAGCTGCCAGAGGCACATAACCACTGAACAGAAATATACCTATTCCCTCCAGGGAACTCTACTAAATCCATTAGTAGTGAATTGCACAAACTGTCACAGTAGCGAACTCTCATATCAGAACTGCGAGGCAACCTGGGCTTGCTGAATAAAACAAAAGCCAAAGATCTAACTGCCAAAATCTAGGAACTAAAAAACAGAGAAAATTACAAACTAATTCTCAGAGAATGATCACTGAAAAGAAACTGGAAAACCCAAGCAACATAAATGTTATCAGCTGAATACCTGTAAGAAAGGCTGATATGGTCAGCCTGTGAATGAACAGGGAGGCGGAAGTAAGAAAAAAAAGTTGCTGCTCTCTGTATACAGCATTATTAAGGCTAACAAGGGATTAATGATGAAAGAGCTTTAAAGAATGTTGAAAAATAGAAAACAGAAAAGAACCCAAACCATCATAAAGTAATTTGAACACCAGAAAAAATTTCTTACTGTGAAGGCCAGAAAGAACTTAATGTGTGCAGATTAGTGAAAGCTTATTAGAATTTAAGTAGCTGAAGTAAGAGAAAATACAGCCTGCTGGATTGAACTTCAGAAAAAGGCACTGCAAAAAACAATTCAGTGGCTACAAGCTGAACCTAGACAAGTTAAAATGTAAAACTGGAAGAAGCACTATTAGGAATCAAGTATCTAAGTACTGGAATAGAATACACTCACTGACTAAGTATGGAGCAAAATACACTCGTGATATCTACAAAAATTATGTTTGAATGTCTTTCCTGTTCAGCTACAGCCAAACAGTGAGTTCAATACAAGGGTAAATGGCAGTAAATTATGGCATGAGATACACAGTTTATCTAATTGTCTCCTATGGCTTAAAACACTGTTATGAGAACACCTGAATTTGCTGTATGACAACAGCAGTTCTCTAGGTACAGTGAAGTTCGAAGTCAGCAGCAAAAAGTTTCTATTCAGAACCTCAAAAGCCAGTCTTACTAATATACAATGTATATTTTCTGGTGCTAAACTGGAAAAACAGGAGACAAACTCTATTGCTGGACAAAGATAGTAAGTTACACTTAGTTTAAGAAAATGCTACTAGGATTAGAAGTACAGTTATTAAATTTAAAATAGTAGTTTCATGAAAAAATATATCTGTTTATATAGAAACAGATAAAATGCAGCATTCTAAATTAAATAAGTAGCTCTAAACATATGGTATTGGCATCACACTGCTATACTTACTAATAGCCAACATTAAAAGAAAAGTAGCTTGCTGAACACAACACAAGATACTAGATTAAGTTTGGATAAGGAGAAACATATAAACAGACATTTATACTTCTTTTCACGGTAATGCTTGCACAAGGTAAAAAAGTCCACAATAAAAGCATTTAAAACAATGTATTTTAATGTAAAGTATTAACTTAAAAATACAAATTATCCAACTCAACATTTATAACAACTGCAGATTTATAGAGAAAGAAAAGTTTTTATTTAAAGATCTTTTAAAAAAGATTTCCACTAGATCACATAACACTACCTTTGGCTTTTCCTTTGCTATACAAGCACTTTAGAAGAGCCAATTTGTGTGTTCAGTGTGGCAATGTTTATTCACATTGATGCCAAGAAAATGTTGAGGTGTCTTGACAATATTCAGTTTTTACTGTCTGGTCTGAATTGGACTTAGCATGAACTTGAAACCCTGCCTAGAATTATTAACTATTTTTATTACAATTGTGCCTACATGACAGTAGGACCACGGGGAGTTATTTGTCCAAGTTATTTAATATTGTCCTTCAACAAAAACCTAGGTCTGAGGAATTATATCTTACAAACTGTTACAGGCTTCTGCTTTGAGGATGAAGAAAGTAATTACTTATATATGCACAGAAAATATATAAAGCTTCACATATGATTTCTTTTACTCATGACAAGCAAATGAATATAAGAAAAAACAGCAATGCTAAGGAGTGGCAATAGAGCTACTATTAGTTACAAGTAATAGCAGTAGTTATCTACTACTACTACTGCTCATCTCCTTAGGATAGTAATAAATGTGATTACTTAGTTCAACTGCAAAAAAAATACAAGAGGAAACACCAAATTAAATTTGAGTGATATTAATTATTCCAAAAGTCAGCTTCTCTTCCTCAATAGTTTAGCTATTTTAAGCACTTATTTCATGTAGCCATTTAATACCATATGCATTACAAGGATGCAACTGAACTTGATTATGCAGGGAAAAACACTGCATGTCTTGCAAACAAGAAGCACCAAAAATTTCTAAAGCTAGTAAGCAGAAATATGTAGCATCCAAGCTCCACCTACAGGATGAAAAGAAATGTGTAAGAAATATTTTTAATTACAAGACTAGAAGAGATCTATTTACTCTGAAGCCTTCAGATGGTTGTCTCATGCCACTGCCATATTACAAACTCAATACAGTGCTGAGAAATTTTATTACTTATGCAATGACGGCAAACACTTCTTCTACCTCTAAACATTCCTATATGTAAACAGCTGTTTTACAGTGTGAAGTTTGGGTTTAAGTTTTCTAATAAAAAAACCCAGACTCACAGAATTTCTCTAACAACTTGCCAGAATGACTGGGAAAGTTTTTTTATGAAGCTTTCTTATCTAATACACAGTTGTCAGCTGTATAAGGCTATTTTTAAAATATACACAAGAGATTAAAATACATACTGAAATGACTAAAATGAATTTCACTCTTTCAGCACTTCAAGTATGGTTGCATTTAGAAGCGGTATTGGATCTCAGTACCATGAATTTGAGAAGGTATCTTACTGTTTCCATACTGTTTCTCTAAAATAGATGTGCAACTTTCAGACCTCACAAATGCTTTTGGCTTAAAAGAAACTGGACAGATGAATACAGTTTTGCAAAAAAGTCATGCATGTTAAATACTGTACTCTGAAAAATTTTTGTTAAAAGTTCAGTTACTTCACTAGCATATTTAAGTATCTGATGAGAAGAAATTTTGATAGATGTCAGAAGTTTCTTCACCCTCTGATATGTTAGTAGACATTACCCTCAAGCTATGGACAGTCCATCCAACTTTTTGTTTTATATTTACACCTCCCACATCTCAGCCTCTGATCAACACAGGCTTTGACTACAGTGGGTGGTGAACACCCATGAGTATATTTTTAAACATCTCCAGTACACTGAGAAAATAGTCACTATTTCAGACAATGAAACTTGATATTGCTTATGTTACTTTATCTAAACAGACCTCAAATGTAAAAACACATTATTTATAACAAACAATATGATGCCTTTGATTTTCATGCCAGAGGATGGCAGACAATTATTTGGAAAACATTAAGTCTGGAAATTTACGTTGCTTGTGATACTAAGCACCATCTCCCAAGGCTATGGCTCCCAACTGCTAAAAATGCATCCAATAAAGTCCTCTTCTGAGTTAAGATAACCCATTTGGCTTTAGTACTATTACTACTGCCACCCTGAAAGAGCAGAATAACCACAAACAGAGCACAACGACCGACCACATGCAGAGCCAGCAGCTTACAGACTAACTACACAAATGTGTCTTAAGCTATAGCATGACGCAAGCTTGGGCATTGAGTACCTCATTCCTAAGGGTATCTCTAACTTTTTGTTCTCTTCATTCTACAAACTTGCTTTTATACCTTCAACAATTTTGTTTCCATTCTAATAAAACTCCAGGGACAATTAAACAGATTGGTAGTTGGACAGATAGCTAGGTAGTAAATACATACAGATTCCAAAGCCCTTTGCTGCTGTGAAGATGTTATTTGGCTGTCATATACTTCAAGTTCCTCTTTCAGAGAAAAGCTTTTCTTAGAGACCTTCCAAATTTCCGAATCCTTGCCTCCACTGCTGGATATGACTATTTAATGCTAAACTCTAATTGCTTAGTCTCCCCAGCCAAGAACAATTAAATGACCCTGAAAAGCTTAAATTTGTGTCAATCTCAACCACTGGACTAGTAACCAGATTTTTGAGATTGAAGTTATCCATCATACACACTGATCCCAGTATACTTTCAGTGGACCTTCTGTCTACAGCAGAGATAGTACAGCAATCAATTCCCAAAGCAACACACAGCACAACTTTAAAGACAACAGAAGGAGAAGTCAGGGAGTCTGTTTTACAAGATGCCTTGTACATGTTCTTTAAAAAAATACCTTTTTATGTCTAACATAGCCATAAAATAATGATACTGTATTTCATGTACTACAATTAACATGCTCTTACTGAGAGAAAGGAAAACTGAAAAACAGGAAACAAGTGCTCCAGATTTAGTTTCATGCTGGCTTCAGCTGTGCTAAGTTTTCTTTGCATGGGGCTGCGTTTTGGACTTGTGCTGAACACGGAGCTGTTAACATAGAGAGTCAAAGACTTTTCTGCTTTTTATACTGCCATGCAAGCAGGAGAAATGGAGTGCCTGGCAGGCTGGGAGGAGATACAGACAGGACAGGTAGCGCCAATTGACAAAATAGGTATTTCAGGCCATGTAACATCATGCTCGGTATAAAAACTGTGGGGAAGAAGCAAGAAATGGAACTTGTCTTCCCAAGTCATTGCTGCGTGTGATAGGGCCCAGCTGTCCTCGAGATGGCTGAACACCTGCCTGCCCATGGGAAGCAGTGAATTAATTCCTTGTTCTGCTTTACCTGCATGTGTAGTTTTTGCTTTCCCTAATAAACTGCCTTTACCTCAGCTGAGTTCTCTTATCTTTTACCCTTCTGATCCTCTCCCAGATCCTGCTGGTGGAGCTGTCAATGGGTGGCTGCATGCAGTTTGGTGGCTGGCTGCCAACACATGACTTCACAATGATCAGATTTATGTAGGGTTCCAAAAGAAACAGAATAACATCAGTTTATTGTCTGACCACACAGATCTTGTTGACGACATGAAATCTGATAAATCATGGAAGTTAATTACCTATTCTCTAATCAGAAGTAAATCATATGACAGGAAAAACTAATGCTCGCTTAAGTTATAGATTTTGTTTACAGTTTCTGCATTTTTGTTATTATGCTGGGTCTTTGATGTCAAATGCTTTTCTTATGTATTTCTATTACACCAAATTACGAGGAACTTTAGAAATAACATCTTCCAAGCCTGAAAAAGAACTGACTGGAACCAGTCAGTTGAGCGGATCTGCTCAAAATGCAAAGGCCTCTGTACTGTACCTGGTATGATTCTTAGACTCAAATCAATAGTGAAGAAGATACAGAAAAAGACACAGAATTCCCTCTTAAATCCCCTGAATATTTTAGTTTCTAGAGCTCTTCAAACCTATTCAAGTGGTTAATACAAATTGTTTTCATGGCAATGTTGTTGCTGGGCTTTTCACTGCTCCGAAAGGACAGCTGAACATCAACATTTACAGCTGGCATATTTTAATGTACCAGTATTAAAAGATTATCCAAAGTAATGCAAGTGTTCCTCTAAAACTGTGGCCTGATTCTAAACATAAAGGTCACACAGAGTTAAAAATACTGCCTAATATGGAATGGCAGAAACTTATTAATCTTGCTTTTGAAATCATATCAAGTTCTTCCAGTAAAAACAGTTATATTGGTATGTATCAAGTTGCAAACATCAGGGTGTAAGTTTTCTTTCCTCTTTATAATAACAAGTTTTGTTTTACAATTAAGATAATGACTGAACACTTACCATAACTGACAAAACCCTTTTTTCATTAAAACATATGGCTGCTTTTATTTTTAGCAGTTATACACAGTAGTATAAAACTTGCAAAAGGTGGAAGTCAGATACCAGAATTTCTGAGGACAGTAAAACAACAACTGATTCTGTTTCAGTTATTCCTTCTGTTTTCCAAGCAAAGTTTCAGTGTTTTATCTCAAAGTCTTCTTATAACAAATTTATCTTTACATGTTTTGAACCAAAACCGTTACTTCCCTAAGAATGTATCCCAGGGATGGTAACTGCTATGGAAGTGGTGAACCAGGTATTCTTTTGTTACAAACAAAGGCAAAATCTAGACTGCTCTAGATTCTTACATGTCAGAATTATGCTTTGGCTATCACCTGCAATATATTTCCTACAATGACAGTAAACTGAAATAAAAACCCAATTAAAAGAAATAGAATTAAAAGAAGCAGGAAAGCAAGAAAAATGAACACGGAAAGAAACCAGAATAGGAAAAGAAACTGGAATGGTTCATTTCAAAGGAAACTCATGGTAGAGAATCCAAAACAGCCACTACATATGCAGAATTTAGTATGGGCAAAGCCTGACTAATCAGGCAGTCATCTATGACAGTTAAGCGCACAAAATCTGAATTAGCTTCCTGATGTTTCTTCCACCAAGCCCCCAGTAAGTTTCACTGAATAAGTAAACTTACACCTTCAACGTTTCAGGTGCAAAGTCTTAATTCTTCAGTAACTTCTAGAGTCTGTATTTACTGAAACATTGGGTAATAATTCCTACTGACACCAGACCCACTACTCATCACTTCCACACATGATGACTGTTTTTATCCAGTATCAATATCAGCCTCAAACTCACGCTGCAAGTAGAACTGTCAAAACACAAGGTTCCAAGAAAAAAATTAACTCACTGAAAATTAAGTGGTAATCAGTACACATCACAGAATCACAGAATATTTTGAGTTGGAAGGGATGTTCACTAACACTTGCACAGCTCAATTACATTACAGGAATCCATGCTTTCATGTCTGTAAACAAAAACGGATGCCTTCACTGCAATTTTGTTTGCAGCTTTGGAAAGCTGGTAGACTGCAAGAATGTGTACTGTGTTAAACCAGACTTCACTGGATGACGTTCCTTTTTGTGGATCTCAGTGGTGTACAACTACTATGTGTTAACACAAATAAAGAAGCTGCAAAACTCAATCTTACAACTGAGAAGAAAGACAAAGTAAAGACTGACAAATACATATAAATACACTTTATTTCTAACTCACAGGGAAAACTTAAACTCCCATACAAGGTACCAATAAATACTGAAAACCTTAAAAGTAAACAATCTAAAGAAAAACACCTACCAAACAACACAATCCTTACCTGCGACTAGTTGTTTTCCTTTCTGTCTTGGTTTCTTCCTCTTGAAGCTGCTGTTTAGCATTTTCACTTGGATCAATTTTCAGTTTCTTGGCAATGCGCTCCTTTATTTGAAATCTCTCATTACTAGCAGCTTCATCTTCTACACTATCAGCATCTTCGTCATGTTCCTCTTCGTCCTTTATTGATTTAAAATGATAAAACTCCTTTAGATTTTTTCAATACAGAATGACAAATATCGAAACCTTTCCCTTATAATCTCTTCCAAGAAAAAAGCAAACTTTTCAAACCAATATATCCTTATTTGCTTCAGAGGTAACAAAGAAATACAAAGATGACAATTTCTTTTTCATACACAAATTACTTCTGTAGGATTAAAAAAACTAAACTGGTCTATTCTAGACTATTAACTCTTACAGGTCTCTAAATGACATCACAGCAGTATGATATTACATATACCATTGTTCATTAATCCAAAATTTGATTGAGACAGTACATTAAACTTTTCCTTCACCTTCCACTGAAAGAAAAACTTCACTCCCTACCACTGGCTATACTACAGTCATGGTGGGATGGAATAGCCCATTAGCTCCTGTTAGGGAGCTTACAAATACTAAATTGATCACAACGGGCTGTGAAAACTTGTGGAATTGATCAATGCAGCTTGCTACAGTGGTGCAAGGAGAGATGTCAGGCTCCATACCTAGCACAGGTAGGCAAAAGGGGATATACCACCTTGGATTAAAGACATTTGAAGGGAGAAATAATTGGAGGATCAACAAGTGGCCTGACTAGGCCAAGATATCTAAGTTTAACTACTTCCGGAAGGCTGTATGAATCTTACTTGAAGAATGCCAGCTTGAAGATGACATGGTACATCTTTTACATTTCCTGTGATGTGATGCTCATCAGCAAAAGGAAAGTGTAAGATGCTGCATGATTCTAATTTTAGCCAAAGAAAGAAAGGGCACTTAGAATTAGTAATCCAGATGACTTTACTGCATCCAGGAGACTGCCAGAATGTAAGCATTTGGGAAAGAAGAGCATGTACGTGTCCTGGGTGTGATGCACAGGTAGGACAAAGAGAAGCATGAAGACCACATCCATAAACATGGAGGAGAGGCTAAAAAAGTAAAAGGAGCAAGGGGCAAAATTTGGGAATAGAAAAGTCAAGCGTCAGATTTCAGAAGTTGTAGTGGAGTCACTGTTTAGGAATCTTTTAGACTACAGTGTTTAGATTTGAAATTTGGACAAGACAAGACAAGCCAGATATAAGAAAGAAATCTCTGAATATTCAGCACAATAAAACAGCTGAATATTTTGACAATGAAAAGACTGAAAGGTTGTTGGGGGAGTTATTTTTTAATAGGAGAAAACTGGAACAGGATCAGCAATTCCCTTAATTTACCAGGAAGGTGTTGTTAGATAGAGGACATAATGAAACTTTCTCGAAGATTTGCTTACATGATAAATTGTCAGAGATGGGTGATTGCAGACCTCAACAGCAGGGAGAGGTCCAAAAAAAAAAAGTGACAGGTCGTGTTTGGAGTCTTTAACTGTCAAGGAAAAAGACAGGCTCCTGGCGGAGATTTGACTAGGGCTTAGGTAAGAGCATTTCACTGAAATACAATTAATTGGACAGGAGAACTTTTGGAATAAAAATTGACAACTCTAGACAAATACCAACTGCAAAGTTGTAAGCTAGCTAAAATTTACAGATATCTGAGTAACAGGAGAGGGGTTAAAATTGGAGGGACAAAATGGTTCAACTTTTCTCACTTGGCCAAATCTCCTACTTCCCAAACTATCCATTAGCCTCAGTATTTCTTAATTTTTCTTCTAGAAAAACAGAGAAAATATTATATTCCCTTCCTCCTCAACTGCTTTCCCTCATGCAGCTCCATTCTTTTCTCCTGCCCAGTCTCATCCCTCTGTCCCTCCCTCTCATTAAGTCCATCTGATCTCAACAAAAAGATTTAACAATAGATTCAACAACCCAGACTGAACTGCATGGCAGCTCAAAAGGGAAGTTGCTGGTCACTGGTGGAAAAAAAATTGTTAATACATTTCATATAATGTTTTCATTAACAACTTAAGCACAAAAAGAATCTTAACATAATAGCTACAAGGTATTGCTAATACAAAGGCTCTTTCAAAACATTTAATGTACAAATTTGCTTACAGTACAAAGATAAATGGGTGGTATTAAATAGCATGGATAGCAAGGCCAGGTGCTTAGGGAATACTAACAAGAGTTTCTCTTACATGCTATGGGCTTGTAGGCTGGGGGAAGTTGGGAGATTCAGAAGAATTATTTGCTCCCAGGTTTGGCTATAAAACTACTAATGTGTTGCAGCTGTGTAAATGCAAAAGTGATCCTGTGATATGCTAATTAAAGTAACTCCAAGAGAGATGATAAAATACTAGTACTACTTTGCAAGACCCAGATAACTGTCTGAAGTGCTAGATCTTAGCTAAAATCTTAAAGGTAATGAAATCTGAAGAGAGCACCTCTCCAGGAAAAAGAGAAAAAGCTTCCGTATTTCCAACTTTGGCATAAACAGGTATATTTATTTAAATTTTTATTCTTCAATCTAACCCATCCATGTTCTATACTTCCCAAACCCAGTTTGCCAAAGAAAGAGATATTTGAATATCTGAAGAATTATTAGTTAAACAGCATTCTCCAAACCCTCCCACTAGAATGCTCCCGCTTAGTAGGAATTACAAAGGAGGAGTGAAAAAGCCTGAATTCATACTACGCTTTGTGAAAAAAGGAACAAGGTATAAGCAGATGCTTTTTTTTAGGCACATGAATGGGACAGACTGTGTTCTTCCTTTACTTCCACTGTGTTAACACAGAGTGTAGTTGATACCTGTGCACAATGGACAGATATAGGAAACAATACTTTCCAGGATTCAACTAGGTGAATGAGAGATTACAGTCCTACATTACTTCTTTATCTCAACAGAAATTCAAAGGAGTACTCCCATGATGTATGGTGGGAGACAGACATACTTCCACTAACAAGCTTATGCTTACCTGCATCACGTATGACAAATTTCTTGTACTTAACACTGCCTCCATGTTTAGTTAAATGTGATGCTTGACTATCCAAATCTCACATCTTTCAGAGGTGACAGTCCTCATTAATATGATTTCACTGCTACAATTAATTAATTCACTGAGTTTTTGTTCTCTTGAAGAATCTAATGGGACTCTGACTCACATGCAGACTTATCCGCAAACATTGCAATTATATAATTATTCATTACAAGCTTGATATTAACTCTTTTTAGAAGCAGTTTCAGGATTTTTATCACTCATGTGGTTTGTCACCTTGTGGTACACAAGCCATATACTATACTCCTGTATAACTAATCTACTAACTGAAATACAATACAAAGAGTTTCTATAAAAGTAGCAGGTAGTATGCTAATTCTACCCTGCTGTGAATAGCCAAACCTTAGAGCTTAGAGAGAGCCTTCACACTTTTGCCAGAAATCTGACTTGAGCTAGTTCTTAAAGATCTCTAAAGTAAAATTTGTTGACCAAAGAAAATCTAAGCACAGTAAAAACCAAAAAATTATTTGTAAAAAAATACTTGCCTCACTCAAATCCTTTTCTTCATTTGCCACTTCACTAAAAAAAAGAAAAAAAAATTAACTATTTCAAAATGCTAGAGGAGATCCAAAATATTTTAAACCCAGCATTTCTTAAATAAAAAAAATTGTTAGCAACCTGAAATTTTAGTAAACTTACTACTTTACATCATCCTTGCATTTATCTGAAAGGTATCAATATTATTTTCTATCATTTGTCTATCACAATCTTTTTTAATTAGGAATGCTTAAAAACAAGGGCTTTCACACAATGGAGAAATCCAAATAATACCTTGAGCTATTCAAGCAAAACACTAATGTATACAGTCAAAACCACCAAGACTCAGTTGAGAGGTTTTTGATCTCATTTATCAAACAATTAGTAGCATTTCTACTAATGAGTAATTGCAATTTCATTGCAACTACTTTATATTTTGGAAGATGTATTTTACTAATACTTAAGCTTAAAAACAAGATTTTACTTTATTATACAGCTACAGTGTGATGAATTAAAAAAGAAATCTATTCGAATATACTAACACACTCACTGTTAATTATCACAAGATAATAATAAGGGCCCTTGAACCTCTTTAGCCCATATTTAAGAAAAAATAAGTTATGCCAGAGAAAAATCAAGGAATATTAAAGAAGTCTCAAAAGTCAAGGCTTTGAAGTGTGCTCTAAGCAACCAATAAGTAATCAAGATCATTAAAGAAACTCTTGTTTCTTTTATGTGTTGCAATCAATGCTGCAATCGATGACATTAATTTAATAAAGTGCTGCACCTAGGTCAGGGCAATTGCTGATATCAACAGACAGGGGGATGAATGGACTGAGAGCAGCCCAGCAAGGAGGACCTGGGGTGCTGGTAGGTGAAAAGATGGACATGAGATGGAGAGTGTACGCTTGAAGCCCAGAGAGCCAAATGTGTCCTGGGCTGCATCCAGAGCAGCGTGGGCAGCAGGGCCAGGGAGGGGATTCTGCCCCTCTGCTCTGCTCTGCTGAGACCCCACCTGCAGCGCTGCATCAGCTCTGGGGGCCCTGCAAAGGAGAGACAGAAAACTGAGGGAGAGACTCTGAAGGAGAGCCATGAAGATTTCTGCAATGGGGAAAGGCACAATTGTTCAGCCCAGAGAAGACTCCAGGATATCTTACTGCATGCAGTCTACCCATACTTAACGTGGCTCTGTAAGATGGAGACAGACTTTTTAGTAAAGCCCATTGCGAAAGAACAAGGAGTAATGGTTTTAAACAAACCAAAAGAGGGTAAATTCAGACTAGATATAAGGAAGATCTTTTTCTATGACGTGGGTGGTGAGACAATGGAGCAGGTTGCGATGAGCCCCATTCAACCTGGCCTTGAATGTTTCCAACCCTCTGGGCATCTTCATCTAGTTGAAGATGTCCCTGCTCATTGCAGGGGAGTTGGAGGTGATAAATTTTAATTGTTCCTTGCAATCCAACTAGTCTAGGAGTAAAAGATAAGCAAATTCTTGGAGTTAACATATTTTCATGGAATTTTCTTAGAACTCAACTGTGGTTAAAATCAGAATTTATCAAGTACTAAAAAGAAACAGAGAAGAAAACCAACTTTATTCGAGCATACAGATTTATGATCAACCTATTTTTTGTGTGTTCTTTACATTTGGAAAAAAAGTATATTTTCAAGCATAAGCAGGGTTAGAGAGCTGGAAAAAGCAACCCTCTAGAATAATCACAGCAAAAAACATCTTCATCATGAAGAAAATTTAAATAACTTTAAAAGTTTAGGCTACCAAAAAGATAGTCTAAGAAAGGATTGTGGTAAAGAGAGGTGTAAAGGGGACTGTCTGATCACTCTCTCTTCCAGAATCAGAGTTAGAATTTATGAAATGCCACTAGTAGCATCCAGGTTCAGAACAAAAAGGGGAGATACTTCTTCTGGTAGCGAACAGGACAGTGTGAATGAAAACAACATCACAAGAGACTTAATACACACTTTTTCTATTAAAGGTTACTAAACAGATGAACCACATCAAATTCTCACAGTCCTCTGAAGTGAAAGTTGATGGAGGCTGGGAGACTACTCAGATAAACTTTACATTTGCACTAATTTTATTCTTTACTGGGCATCCACTGGCCAGTGGTAGTGACAGCTTTTTGGGTTAGAGAAATACTTTCTCTAATATAGCAGTGGCACTCATAAGAGTAATATGAATTAACATTTCTTCAATGAGTACACATGCTGGTAATTGGGTTTAGCATATTGAAGGTTGATCTACTCTAGAAAGTGGAAATCACATACTAACCTTTTGACAGCAGGAACTGAGCTTAGACGTGGATCATCCTTCAGGAGATCGTGACTACTTTTACTTTTTCCCTTCATGCTCTGTTAAAAGAAAAAACTTATTACTCATTTTACTATTCAAACGGCTATATAGTGAAGAAGGATGATGGTAAGGAAAACATAACTTATTTCTTCTTATTCAGTAAGCATAAACTTTTAAGAACAGAAGGACAGAGAAAGTGCTCCAGAAAGAGAAGCATCAAACTGACTGCACAGATTTATTTTTGCAATAGCAATGCACTTAGTTTCAAAGGGCAGAGAGAGAGGAAAACAAAAGATGCTGTTTAATCATGTACAATCAGTACACATCAAGATGGTAGGTCTAGCACATATACAGTTGAGTGAATGAAGAGGTTAGTACTTGACTTTTCAATAATGACACATGACAACTGAAAGAACCACCATGTACAAAACAGTACTTATTAATGGAAGAACACTATTTAGATCCCTAGGGAAAAAAAAAGAAATGAACTAATTGCAATACATCAATCTGGAATACATCATTCAGGTAAATCATCTACAAGCATTCCACATGCTAATCTGAAAAAAAGTATACTTAATTTTCAGAGAAAAATCATACTGAAAAATCTCTGTATAGGAACATACAAGTCTGTATTGTCTAAAGCTTTTGGGAAGACAGTAGACATGTGGACAGAATCTTACTCATTTAAATGCAACTACAATTTATTACGTAGGAAACAAAGACTAACACATTCAGCAACATGAAAAGGTAATTCCCTCATTAAAGAAGTAGTGGTGTGTTTGGAGTGGTGGTGGGCTGTATATTGCAAAGTGCTCCAAACAAGTCCAGACAATAAGTAGTTTGGACACTGAAAGCTACAGTTTAAACACTGATCAAGAACCAATGGGGGCCCTACAGCCAGACCCCTGACTGCACTAATAGGCTTCATGGCCTTGAGGGGTTTTACCCAGAGCTTCTCTGCCCTTCTTAAACAAGCCAGACTTACTGTACTTACTGCACCTAGCAACCAAAAAAAGCTCCTAGGATTCTAAGTTTGTAGGTGTCAAAGGATCTCATTAATAACTTTGACCTTCCATTTTTCTTATCAAAACCAGAGAACGCAAGTTAGTGAGGCTATTTCTGTACTTCAACTTAATCAGAATAAAATAACATCCAAAACTACAGAGACACTGATCTAAACCTCTTATGTGCAAACAATGAGGTTTCAAAAAGAAAGTTTTATTTTGTTACAAAGAATGAAGATAAATTCTTTATGTAGAGTAAGTTACTTATCTAGCTATAGGCAGTCCAGAATTTAGTCAGGACAAATAGGCAGATGAGATTTTGAGTATGAGTTGAAAGAGAGTATGAAGACACTGAAACTAGGCTTATCATGAAAGAGGCATTCTATTTAGATAATTTTAAACTGAAAACAAGTATTTGGCATGAATAGAAAGAAAGTCCAAGCAACTGAGTTAAACACATTACAAGTCAAATACATAGCAAGAGCAAAAGAGCAGATGAGCATATTAAGGTAAACAAGTCAAGTCTGTCTGTAAATTTGTACTATCATCCTGACTGATATTATCTTATATAACATTGTCCATCATTACTCACTGTTTTCCTTTTGTATTTTAGCTAACTTCTGAGGACTAACAACCCATTTTTTAATTATGTAGTACAGGACAGATCATCTCGTCTGATCACTAACTGAAGCATCAAGGTACTGCAGAAAGCCTAGGAGTCTAGTGAAACAACTTGGTTGAAATGAAATGAGCAATTTACTTAAGAAATTTTAAAACTAACCAATCAGTAGAAATGAAATGAGCAATTTATTTAAGAAATTTTAAAATTAATCTTATATAAGTCAGGTAAAGAAATATTAGATCAAAGATTACCTGTGCAATCCTGGTTCTGTGAATGGGAACATTTCATGACAGAGCACTATTAAATAACAATAATAGACTATTTTCTCCACAATAACCACACTTCACTGTGCTCACGGATGGATGGATGGATGTAAGAAAATAGACCTAAGCATGCACTTGAAATGCATAAGATGATCTTCAGAATTCAAGTCTTTTGCCATATAATCACACTCATAAATGAAGGACTTGAATAAAGCACCTCTCGCTTCCATGACTTTTAAACAGCAGCCACAGATTTATTCTATGAAACTTTATGTTCATGGAAATGTAAAAATTCCATGCAGTAACTGAAGATGTCTTCAAAATCAAGCAAGCTAAAAACTCGTTTTTGCAAAATGCTGTAACTGCAGAATCCAAAAAACTGAAGCAACTGCTAGCATTATTGTTTAAAATGCAAATATAAGAAGAAGAGTAAAAACGTTAAACCTTTCCACAATATGTAGAAAAGGTAATTAGGTTGAAAAGAAAATCAAGGATAATTTGGTACAATACCTGACTAACTCTACTGACTTCTTCCTCTTCCTCTTCAGCTTCTTCCCCAAAGGAAAGCAAGTTAAAGTTTCTTTAAGAGAAAACAGAGAATTTCTAGTAAAATTTTAAATACTGTCTTAGTAACATTCAACTAAATATATTACGTTCATGTTATACATGATTTTTTAAAAAACTTTTTTCCTGCTAAAAGTACCAATTCTAAACAACTACTGCATTTTGCTTCACAATTTATCATACGTATTTAGAAAAGCATGTTGTATTATAGCCCTGAGATAAAACAACGATAGCAAAGCAAGAGTTAAGGCATAATTTAAGAAATCCTGTCTTGACTAACTTTCCCAGATTCTTGAATGTTGACAGTTCTGTTGCATTTTTTTTTCTCAACAGAGCAGCATTCAAAACACAAGATTTTCAAGATATGATGGCTCAGAAAGGTACTAAATGTATACACATTCACAAAATACATTTAAAAGAAATTATGGTCTATAATCTCGTCTTCAAGAGTTTATTGTTTACACTGTTGGAACCAGTCAGTTGCAACATGTTCTATTTTTATGCAGCAGAACTGAGAGCACACTCACTTTAGAGCTCCTATTACTTTTCACTGCATGTTTGTGACTACGAATTTTCATTCACAGAAACTAAAATTTCCCATGTCAAAATGCCTGCCTCTTCCTAAGTACTTCAGTGGGGGAGAAATGGTACCTGACAAAAAAAGCTAAAAAAATCCTGAACAACTGACCTGTGACCTCGTGACTCCTATCAGCAGGTTTTAACTAAAGTGTCATTTCAGTCGGAAGACTGCACATTTCAGCATATGGGAAAGAAGAACTACCTTTATTATTTTCAACAAATTATCACCATGCATGAAACAGTTAGAGCTCTGCAGATGCACAGTAACATTTCAGTCAGAGAAACTAGATTTGCATGATCCTCCCTGGAAACAAGGAAGTGCTTCAAATGCAGAAAAGTGAAAAACTGCCAAGCTACGAATTAAAGGTGAAAGAAAATTAACCACCATTTATGTTGCATACACTTACTTTGTGCCTTTTACTTTGGACTTTTTAGTTTCTTCGTCTGCTTTGTCCTTCTTCAGTTTTCTATTTGGTCTTGGGACAATGTCATCAAAAGGATTAAACAAAACCTGTTAAAAAACCCAGTATTTCAGACACATCTTTAGTAAATATTTTGTAATTAAGTGATTCAATACCTTAAAACAATAAGCAAAAGGACAAGCCAAATTTTCTCAACACTATGCACAAAAGAATTTTAAAATGTCTCATTTTAAAACAGTTTTTATACTCACCTCACTACTTCTTATTTTGTGCGGACTGAGAGGTCTCTCTTCCTTGTCAACTTCTACTTCAGCCAGGCGCAACATGTTGTATATCGTATCCCCTGTAACCTGGAAAATTTACAAGAAGGGTTTGAAAATTCTTGACTGTAATTTGTGTTATTTATTCTGAAAAATACAAGGCAATCACTATGTTAAAAATTTTGAAAGGACAATTGATATAGAAAATATTGTGAGCATGCAAGACTTCTAAAAGACAGCAAGTACAATGTACAAGAATTTAGGCTTTTAAATTTAATGACAAAAGTTGAAGGAATACAGGTGGTTTTGAGAATGTATGCAGAGGAAGATGATGAAGTCTTACTGTAAGCTATGAAACAGGAAAACAAAAATCACTGAAATAAACAAAAAATTTGCTTTCTTTTAAGTATATCATGAGAGTGGTAGATTGATCTCATGTTTTTCACCTTCCTGATCCTTCTTGGGTAATTAGAACCAATTCTAAACAGAATTTTCTAACATGTTATTAGTATTAGATTACCTGACTAATCACAGAGCCATAATAATACTAATAAGACTACTTAAAGGCAGCACAACATGAAAATACAATTTAGAAGAATAACAAGAGAAAAATAGATAATAACATCCACAACCAACTGAAACATCCGATATAAGAAAAAAGAGAATGGAGAGAGCCTAGAAAGCACTGGAATAAATTTCAAATGCATGTAGCAGCAAACAATACTAAACCAGACTTCAGAAAAACTTCTAGTAGCTTCTGTCAGATTTAAACTGGAACCCCAGTTCATGTAACAGACCTTTCCA
Organism: Anthoscopus minutus; assembly: GCA_013399455.1. Lineage (NCBI taxonomy): Eukaryota > Metazoa > Chordata > Aves > Passeriformes > Paridae > Anthoscopus > Anthoscopus minutus. The sequence goes on from VWYI01024885.1 coordinate 46,325, forward strand.
AAGATTGTGTGCTTGTTGTTAAGTTCATCTGCTCGACCCAATGTAAAAAAAAATTGACTCCCATTATCATGGGGCCCAGCATTTGCCATAGCAACAAGTCCTCTTCGATTAAATCGCAATCGTGAGTGGAACTCATCCTGGTAAAAGCAGGACAGAAAAGAGAACTACTTCAGTATAAAACTATTTTGTTGCTCCTTTAAGCTGCAGTGTGATAAGAGAAGTAATATTACTTACATGCTTCATATTTACAATATGCATACACAGAAAAAAATGCTGCTAATTTACTTTTGAATTCAGACAATAATAAATCCCAAGTATTTTGGAACTCTATGCCAGAATTATATTTAAAAGCGCCTACTATGAGCAGCAAAAATTATTTTTAGTCATTATTTCTAATACTTAGTGCCTATAATGATGAAAAAAAATGAGCAATCTTCAAAAGAAACCATAAACACACAATGAACAAACACCAAAGAAAAAATTAGAAACCAAAATATCAATAACTGAAACACACATTACTATTTAAAAAAATTCTGTCTTTTAATTTTCTGTGTGTTAATTTTATCTTTTTCCAGTTATTGCCTAAAAATCAAGTGTTATTCATTATCTTTATTTGCATTAGTTATCTCCCCAGTATTAAGAAAATAAAAAACATTTTGAAAAGTAACTGCATTTCATACACTTCTTGCAAAAATACTGCTCTTGACAATCACTCTATTTAAGTGAAAAATTCATTTCATTCTTAATTCATGTAAAGTTACCAAAAGCACATTCACAGGCTGGAATAACAGAGTAATGGAAAAATCCATAGGATGAACTTTTTCTGGATTTAGGAAGACAAAATAGGACTCCTTTCAAAGCAAGGAGAAAGCGATGAATACCACTGTATTCATGGTATCATGATGCTAAACACTGCAATAGTGAGATACCACTACTTTGAAGCAGCAATGCTACTATAATATTGGTAATTGTTCTCTGCTCAGGTACCATTCCCTCCCACAAACTTCAGGTTCTTGCTAGATGTAAAAGTCTAGCAGCAAGCAGCAAGAAGATGGGAGGCCCAGAAACAGGCTTTGCAGCTTCAGTCACAAATTAAAGGTGCCTGCAGCACCTGAAATAAAACAGTCAGGCAGAACAGAACACAGTTGCTGAGCCAGGGTGTTCTTCACTCAGGATCTGAGCCCCCAGGTTTATCATCATACCAGAGTAGCTAGATCGAAGAACTCTCAATTTAGAAGGCCATATTCCAACATACTGAAGCAGCACATGAAGGCAACTACTGCATGTGTATGCATTTCACGTAAGATTTGATTTTTCAGAACTTGGTAGGAAGAACAATGGAATAACAACCAAATTAACATATAGGATATAGACACATACCTTGAAAGGAGCTCCATAGACTGATTCTCCTCCTGATCCAGTACCAGTGGGGTCACCCCCTTGCACAATAAAGCCGGGTACTACTCTGTGGAATATTGTGTTATTGTAATATTCTAAAAAAAATAAGAAATAAAAATTTAAATAAAATAAAATAATAATAATAATCTATTAAATACATGCAAATGATCTCTAACCCTAACTTTCATATAGATCATGAAGTGATGTCCAGAGACTGGAGTTCCAGCAAACAAATACTGTAACTATATTCTATAATATAATATTTATATATAATATACTGTAACTAGATTCTGCTGTTGGCTTCTATTTAGTTCCCTTCCGCTCTCCACCATCTCATGAAATCACACTCTGTGGTGTGACATGCTTCTTTTGCAAAAAATCCTGACCATCAGTGACAAGATGACCTTGATGAATTACAGTCTCCTCAGCTTTTAAGTTTTATTACTAGAATGACACTATCAAAATATACCATTTTAAAAGTAGAACTAGAAATACTGCGCTCTATCCTGGATGAGATGTCACATACAACATTAGCAGTATCCAACTACAGATGATTTGCACTTCCACTCACCAGCATAGAACACCTTCTATCACCTACACTGTACTTACACTGGTAATTTTAGCAGAATGAAATATGCAGTACATTTTGCTCACTGTCTTCTATCTATCTATCTATCTATCTATCTATCTATCTATCTATCTATCTATCTATCTATCCATCTATCTGATAGAAGTTACAAGATCATAAGAAAACAAAAGGAATGAAAGCATAACTTTACCTGGTTGGTAAAATAATAATAATAATAAACCAAAAATAAATCTGCAGCATGCCACAAGACAAAGTAGGGTGTGCAGATGTTGCAGCATAACTAGACACAGTCATGTATGGCTATATGCTGGGATATTAATAATAAATATTTAAATGTATTATATACAAAGCACAAGATGCTACAAAGCAGTTAAAAAATCAGAAAGGAAATAAAATCCACTGACTATACACGAACCTTTATCACAGGCTAAGAAATTCCTTAACCATTGCAAACAGTCTCCACATGAGGTAAAAGAACACAAAACAGACTGGATCTGTGCTGGAGGCACAAAGCCTAGACTGATATTTTTGTTTAAGAGATGAAGGCTAAAAGAACTCTTAACAATTCTATAAATGGGAGAATAGCACCGGTTAGAAAACATATAAAGGCATCAAGTCTTTCACAGATTTTTATTATAGTTTTCTCAGTAGGAAGCTTCTCATTCTGGTATCCGCTGCTTCAGTGATAAGTTTTATAGAGCTTTCATCAACAAAGAATACTGCTATTGAAACATTAGGAGCACTCATGAAAAAAAAAGCAAAAACAAAGAAAAAGTAGCATAAATTGTGATGCAGAAAAAGAAATAGTGTAAACCATGATGCAGAAATGAGACTTTTGGAGAATGTCCAATATTGCATCAGTATCATTTCATACATACACCAGAGCTGTTATACTTTGTAGACATTTGTTGAAAGTAAGCCTTCTCAAGACTCTGAAAGACAATGTTTCAATACTATGTCATCTGCTTAATTTGAGAAAAGCATCATGAACTTTTACTTTTTTTTTCTCCATCAGATTAATTGGTAACCTTGAAAAACATTGCCTGAGTGTTAATTAATAATTTCTAAACAGAAACAAACTTCTGACATACTAAAGTCAAAACATAATTATGACCACTATTTTCCAGAAAGGGCACTAAGATCATATATGAATTAATTTCAACAACTCCCATCCCATTTAGCCATTACCTTCCATACATAGCTGGACGAAATTTCTGCATGCCTTTGGTGCTTCTTTTGACCACAATTCTATATCTATCTCTCCTGCTGTAGTTCTCAGCAAAACCTACAAACATATTGATAAATGCAGCCTCAGTTTTATTGTAACTTAGTCACTGATTAAAGAATACAACTGCCTAAGAAAAATAAATCTGAATTTGCTATATTTTTAAGCGTGGTATACATTTAAGTGCGTCAGGTTGCTAAGGCTAGTTCTAACTAGTATTTCCAGAACTTGAGATACAGCTCTGAATCAATATGTATAATAAAGACGTATAATATAGCTGTAATAACATAATACAACATAATGTAGTTTATAGTGTCATTTACACAACGAAACATTCATTTACATAACGAAGCAATGTGGAGGAAAAAAAACCCCATAAATATCCAAATATCGCTCTTATAAGGAGCATCATTACATTCAGTGACAGATCACAATAAAACCAAGGACGTAAGATATAATCGAGAATAGAGGAAATTAAATTACAGGCTCCGAGGACTGCTCTGTGTTATGTCTCCGGACAACAAGCCTCGTGCTTTTGACTCTGGCGGCTTGAAAGAAATAACTTAACCAAACCAGTCCACCACAGAAACAAGGACCTTCCTAACCCAATCACCATCACCACCACCACCGCCATCACCCAAGTTCGTGTTCCTCTCGCCTGTCCCCCCATAACCCTATAACCTATAACTTCTCCAGGACTTCACCCTGGCAGCCTCACCTTCCCGTTTGTGGGGGGCTCCTGGATGTAGATGTTGCTCATGGCGGGGAAAATACCGGCCCAACCGACGAACACTCCCCAGCCACCGACGCTGGAACCCGCTCCCCCTCCAGCACTTCCTACCGCGCCGAGCCGCCCGCCTTCTTGGGCGCCTGTACTAAGCCCAAGGAAGGGGGGGTGAAGTTGCACAAGCCAGGAGAAAGGATGAAGGAAAGAGTCCTCGGCCGGAGTCTCTCCGAGATTCACTGGAAAAAGGACATGTCTTAGGAATAATCTGTAGGCTTCACCACATCTCTGTCGTCTCCCACCGTAGCTCCCGCTCTCGGGGTGCTGAAGCCCCTGCCTTCTCTGGGAGTGGTACGGTCCGGGGTGCGCTGGGAAAAGCCTTCCGGCGGGGAGAGGTGTCGCTCCGCGTGCGGGCCGGTCCGGTTCAGTCCTGAGAGAGCGGCGGGATGGCGCTGCCGGGTGAGGGGCTCTTTTCTGGGGCCGCGGCGGGGCAGGGGCAGCCGGCGCGGCAGCCTGGGTGCAGGAGCGAGGGACCGTTGGGACAATTGCGCGGGGAGGACGCGCGGTAGTGCGCGGCACTGGGAAACGTGCGGGGGGCGGAGGGCGCTGCTCCGGTCCGCGCTGCCGGGGACGGCGGCAGGGAGATTCAGATGATGGAGATGATGGAGTTGGAGATGGAGGGGGTGCCGTGCCCGCGCTGGGCAGAGGCAATGCAGGGGCGCTGCGGGCGCGTCCTCTTGGGACTGCGGGACTGTCCCCTGGCTTCTGGGTGACCCAGCGCTGCGTTCCCGTCGCCTCCTTCTCTGAGGTTACAGCTAAAGAACGGTGGTTGTCAGACCTGGCTTTTCTCCTCCACTGTAGTTCTGGATTAACGCTTGTGTCCCAGTAGATTGCTCTTGTGAGACAGGTCAGGCAGAAACACCTGCGCCGTTTGCACGATATTCAGGCCTGTGTTGGCTGAACACGATCACCATTGCTTCATAGTGTTTTCTTGCCCTTAAAAACGGGGAGAGTTTGGTTCGGGAGCAGCTGAGCAGGCCCGAGCTTTCGTAAGCAGCTTCTCTGATGAAGAGAAGGTTTTCATAAGCTTGTTCCCGTTCTAGAAAAGGTTTTTATGGAAAACGTGTTTGCATTCAAAAGTTTCCAAAGCTTTTCTTTTCAATGTTGTTGCTCTACTGAATGAATGGTGTCCTTAGTTGTGTGCCGCTTGTTAATTGTGTTGAGAATAAGATACGGGAAGAAGAAAGAGTGAGAAAGGAAACTTCTTGCAATTCGTTTGCTTTTAGTCATCTGAAATTTCATCTAGTCCAAATCCCCGCCTCTAACATTATTATTTAAAGCCAAAAACAATAATAAAATTTCAGTCCTAGGAATTTGGTGGGAATATTTGATGACAATATTTGCATTCTTGTAATCTGCTGGGGGTCTCTTTTGGAGATCCTGACTTACACGAGAGATTTCTGTAGTGTGCTCATGACTGTACTGACCTCCCTTGGCTGGAACACCAAAACTTTCTTTACCTATGGGTCAGCTGTGCGGTGGGGCTGAGGTTGGCTCTGTATTTCAGAAAGCTGAGATGAATTAGGTAGCTTGGGTGATACTGTTTTCTAGTCCTAAGGAGTAGTGAACAAGCAAATGCTGGTTTGAGTGTTTCTCTGATGGGACATTGCAAGATAGAGGTATGCTGAGTGTTTCTCTGATGTGACATTGCAAAATACAGGTATGCTTTTGATTTTTATTTTGTGACTCTTTCTTCTATGTTCCCTACCTCCTTATCTCTTATGGGTGTTCTTCTAAAGGTAGTCAAAAAACAGGTACCTGCACAGTTCTGACCTTGAAGGGGATATGTAATATTAAGGTTTTGGGATTTGCTGAAAACCACTTGTTATAATGGAATGTTTGGATCTTTGTTGCTTGGCTTTCCAGTACTCTTTAAGGCATACATGTGAGTTGTCCAAGTTTCCCAGGCAGTTTTTTAAACTTGGGGTTTGAAAATTTATGTTATTTTGAGTAGAATTTTCTAAAGACTGTGCCTGGTTCAGTAAATCTTAATTTAAACTAGTGGAGCCAATGTACTCCATTTCTGATAGTATATGATGGCTTAAGTCACTGGGGTTTTTCTACTCTATTCAGCTGGGAGATAGAATGGCATCCTTTGATTTTGGGAATTCAGTTGACATTTTCCTTACCAATGGCTTAAATGATTTTAAATGGTTGATCTGCTGGGGGTGGGGCAAATCCCTGATGTTTGTCCTGAATTATGCCCTACTGTGTCGGTTTAACTTAACTGTTGTCTCACATGGGAGAATCACACACTTTCAATACCTAAAATTTGCATTATTCAGATCCTTTGAACTGCTTAGAATACAAACGTTTCTCTTACTGTCTACACTTTCTTACACATTTGCTTTCTTCCATTCTTTGTATTTAGTGTCATGTTGTCTGCATCCAGAATAATTTAACAATTTCTTGACTTTTTTATTTCCTTCTTTCTTTTCAGGAGTGATTTTTTTTTTGTTTGGTTTGGTCTTTTTAATTGCCTTGTAAAGTCAGTTCTTGTAATGAAAATGTAAATCACTTCAGAGTTTCCAGTGAATGCCTGTCAACATCCTTGCACTGCTAGAATTTATGTAGTGCGCTACAGATCACTAGAATGTTAGATGTCTATTACTGTGTTCATACTGTAACTGAACAAGTGGAGGGGTCACAATAAATCAAATTAGGATTTGGCAGTAAATGATGTAAGACTAAATGACCTCTAGCAGTTTAAACTAGTCAAATGTGTTCTGATAGATTACTGCAGAGAAAAGTAGCCTTAGAAATGCAGGTTTTTTTTAAGAGATCTTAGTGTACTTATTATTTGTGAGGGGCAATCACTTCCATCTGTGTTGACATTATCAAGCTGCATTTGAAAGAAACTTGAAGGTTCTCTTCAGCAGCACCTAATTGGTGACATTTTCTCTTTCAGGTGGAAATAAGGATAATATCAGAGCTGGATGCAAAAAGTGTGGCTACCGTAAGTCTGTAATAAGGAATATGAAGTTGCATAACATATGAAGTATTTTCTTTAGTTTGTGATGTTCGTTTGAAATGCCTTTTGCAGAGAGAGGAAAAAAGAAAGACGTATTCTCTCTTGTTGCCCCGACATTCAACAGTTTAAGTTACCATTTTCTTTTTCTTTCTTTTATTTATTTCGTTTTCATTCTCTGATTTCTCACACTTATCAATGCTCTTTTTGTTTCTCAGGAAAAAAATGTTATTCGATTTATGCATACTATATTTCAGTGCCATTACTTGAGAAACTTTGCATTGAAAGCACCTTCTTTGATATACTGAGAATGAGCACTTGTGCTTCTTTTGAATCTCACTGCAAAGAAGCAGGCATTTCAGTTTAGGTTAAGTCCAATCTAATTCACCAGAAAAAATAGTTTAAAATCCTATCATCTTTTATGCTAAGAAAATACTATTCTCTGCATTTTTTATGTCAAGAGACAGCTGCCTTTATTGCTTACAAGTTCTGCAGCTGGCATTTAGCTCATGCTTTGGATTATACACTGATTGTAAATGTCTGTGACTCCTGATTGATGGATTTTAAATTTTTAATCACTGACTCTTAGTTATAGAACATTGGAAGAATGGACACTTTTTTGTACTGAATTTTCTTGAACTTTCAGGACAATGAGTTAAGCTGTCCAGGCTATTTATGAGTGTTATGTTGGGTAGTACGAAAAAAGATTTCTTCATTCTTTCATTTCAGGCTTTGCAACGAATTTTGTCAATGAATTGCTTTGTGTATCTGTTTTTTCAAAGAACAGTGGATATAAATATAGACTTAGTTCTTTGTTTCAACATGCAGCAAGTATCAGAAGCTTTCTGGAGGAAAAGGAAACTTGTAGTCAAATCACTTGATCCATGTTTATGTTCCTAAAATCTCTGTCTTCAAGGTGTAGGTCATTTGACATAGTCCTTACTAAGAACATGAGCTTATTTCAATTACTACTTGAATTACTATGTCTCCCAAACCATATCTTCATTTTCTTAAAACTTCACTGAGTTTCAATGAGTGCATTTAGCACAAGGTTTTTAGCTGGTCATGATATCAAGATGTAACTTAGAAAACTAAAAATACTGGTCATTTATGTCTCATAAACAAATAGAATTCTGTCATTTCAGTAGAGGGAGTTAAGCAATGCACTTACTGTAGTTTTTGAAATATTTCATGCTATGTTTTTAGGTAATTTCTTTAAGTATATTAATTCCATTATAAAATAGAAACTAAAGCTGAAAGAATCTTCAAATAAGCAGAGTAAGAAAAAGGCCATAAAACACTATTAAAAGGAAGAGAATTGTGCAACCTATCAAAGTTCTTGGAGACTTTTTCAAAGTAAGCTTTCTCCTTCCCCCTTTCACAGATCACAGACTACCTTTCTTCCTTTCACTTCTCAAAACTGAATAATACAAAAATCAATGTTCTTTAGTTTTTTATGGTTTTTGGTAAATCATGATTTTTCTTTCTGTATATTTATTTTGTTCAGCTGGTCATCTGACATTTGAATGTCGAAACTTCCTCCGAGTAGATCCTCAAAGAGATATTGTTTTAGATGTTAGCAGCACTAGCAGTGAAGACAGCGAGGAAGAGGAACTACAGAGATTACAAGCCATGCGTGAGAAAAAGAGTAAGGGGCTTTCTCTGCGTTTTGGATAATAGTCTTCTGACGTGCAGGGACTCTCATTTTATTCCTTTTGATAACTACTTCTAGTTCTTTTAGTCCGTGATTTAAAAGTAGATACTTTGCTTTATGTGTTCAGACTTCAGAGATTTGATACACCTACACTCTTTTAGTATGGTGATTAATTCCTTCTATAGGAAGTACCTGTTTGGAACATCTCTAAAGAACCTCCTAAATAAAAGAGATTAGTTGATCTTTTACTAAGAAGCTGCTTAGAAGAAAATAACATAGATGTTCTGAGTTTCTGATTGCAATATGTAGTTTAAACATCTTCTAACTAATGAGAAATATGACCCCTGAATTTCTCTCCATTTCATAAATAGGACTTTGAAACAGCTAGTAAATTGGAATTCAGTCATTCATATTTGGAGAAGTACTGTTCTATATTTGGAAGTCTATATTTGAGTATAAACTCGTTGTCAGAGTCAGAATAGATGCGTTGTTTGTCAGATACTTGAGTTCATTTGAATTAGGACTCTAAAGAGGTTGTTCACCTAAGAAGGAAGTTTGTTCCACCACAGTGTGTTTTAAATGAATGAACATTCTTCTCTGCCCTTTTGGTTTTCATTATGTTTTGTTCTGTTGCTCTCATATGCTCTGGCAGTTCCTACAAGAGATGCTGTTTAGAAAGGAAAATGGATAGACAGAACCTTATAGTTAGCTGTACACTTCAAAAGAAATGGATAGGGTGTTTATCAAGAGTGCTAAATTGATGCTGCAATGGTACTTTCTTGGAACGAGTCTCTTTGGAGACTTAGCATTTATTATGTATGTTTGAATGTAAAGGTTTTTTCAGTCCTAAGCTGATGCATATCTGCAGGAAAAACAGCTGTTTCCTTGACCTTCTAATATTCCCGTTTATTATATGTTCTTTCGGAAATTGTGGCTGCTACGTATATTGTAAGCAGACATGTATCTGTCAGTTATCCAGGCAGAATTTTGCCATTTTCTCATCTTCTCAAGATTTAGCAATATTTTCTTAAAAAAATTCTTTTTGTTCATTCATTCTCATTGATGTTTTTTCATTGCTCCAAAGGTAATTTGCTCTTTTACATCATACTATATTCTTTAAAGTTCCACTCCATAACATACAGACCAATAATTTGTATTTGTGATAGCAAAGGAGTAACTACACTAGCATTCAGACTTTATGGAAAGAGTCATAGGAATAAAATAAAATACTCAAAATTGTCTCTTTTTTTAAAGACAAATTGTAAAGCTAGTATTTTCCTGTTAGCTGAATGTGTATTTATGTGGTGGATTTGCACTTTGGAGAATTCAGAAGTAGTTTTCGTACTGGTATAGAAAAATCTAAGGTCAGAAATTTCATTTGTGTCATAAAAACAAAAATTGTTGTAACCATTACAATTAATTTACAGTCGTTGGTTGTAAGTGAAATGTGAAATGACTATACTGCACTGTAAAGCATTAGAACAGGAGGCAGACACAACCAGATGAGGGGTGACTCCTCTGCTGTTCTCTGTAGGCAGTTCATTGACAATTAATTCAAATGTGTCTCATTTATGGCATTTCTGTTGGTAAAGCATGAAATAAGGATATGTGAAAGTAAGTCAGGGAAACTTAACAGAATATTATTTTTTAAAATTGCTCTAGTTTTCAGATTTGGACAATAATATCTAAAATGTTAAAAGTGTTAAAATACAGAAGAATTTAATCTGATGTAATCATATAGGAAAAGGTCTTTTTGCTACATTTTACAGGTCTTCCTTTATTCTTAGTGCTTAGATAAATGTCAATACAATGTAAGTTGTGTATAAAAGTCCTGCTGCTACTGCAAAATATTTCTGAATTTGCTATACTAACCAGAATTCGGGGGAAGGAAAAGAAAGCCTTTTAACAAGAATTCTGTAGTAACTTGACATTGCTATCGAAGCTACTTTTGAAATGCTGATCTTAACTCAGATAAGTGTTTTGTAAAATTTATCTTTCTACCTGTAGATTTAAATGAAGAGGAAGAAAAAAAGAAACAAAAAAGAAAAAGCAAAGAGAAAACAAAATTAAAAAGACCAAGGAAAAGGTAACCTTCTTGCACCTCTTTTCATTTCAAAACACATTTTTAGCAATATTTTTGATACTTTTGTTTTCCCGGGAAATACTGCTTCTATTGATGCAACTTCATTTGCAAGTACATCTTCCAGTTGAAAAGTTTTCTGCTTTCCAGTGAGAACTGATTAATGTTCAAAATTAATAATTTCTCACTGGATAATAAAGGTAATGGTATAATAATAGTAAGGTAAAGTTTCTTACATTAGTGGAGGAGTCACAGGCTTTCTGCCATGGAGTTAGTATCATAGGAGTCTTGAAAGCTCTAGCAAGCTGCAGGTCTGCAGATCAGAGAAAGCAAAACTCCCCTGTCTAGGCAAGCTGTGATGGGAAAGGAACAAGTCAGGAGGATTGTGGGATCCCAGACTAGCCGGGATGGAGAAGGCTCTGTAAAGTTCAGAGACTGTAGGGTTCTTTGTGTGCACACCTGCATGTGTAAACACATCTACAGGCAGACACGTGTTCTGAGTAACTCACAGTTATCAAAAGTGAAACCTCTGTAATATTGAACAGGTGTTGAGTTTTAGTGTACCTGTTGATGTAGAAACCTAAATACAGTGTTACTCCAGTTTCAGAGGAAAATGCCATAATAGCCCTGAGTTGTGGCCTGACTTGCTTTTTTGGTTTTGGACTGTAGATGTGACTAATGTTTTGTCATTAGGACAATTGATAAGACAATATGCCAGGAACTTCACTGCTAGATACAAACTGTAAATACTGTAAAATGTATTTGGAGACCACAAGATGTCCCTCCAAAATAAAGAAACAGGATTTAATACCTGTTGTATTTGCAGTTTTCCTTTACCCTATTTATGTCATGTAGCTCAAACTTCACTTTTGAAGGCAGCCCTTACACTTGTGAAGAACAGAACAGAAAAGAGTCAATATTGTTGTTGGTTTTCTTTACATTCAAATAATAGTTGAGTAAACAATTGCACAAAACTGCCTGCTTTAATATTCAGGAATATTTAATGACTTTTATTGTCCTCATAGTTCTTTTATGTATGTAATCTCTCGTCACCACTGGTAAGAGACCAATAGTATGAGCTGCAAGAACATAAAAATTCTTTATAACTGTTTCTCTTAGATTTTTGCATCAGGGACATGTATCTGAAGGCATTAATTAGCATTGTTATTGATCATGTGATATTTTAAAAGCAGAAGCTCTATCTTGTTGTCATACTTTATTTTTTGATAGTCTGCACTTTTGGTCTTTGTTTTCTCTGACTGAAAATCCACACAACTTGCTTATTCCATTATTTTTTAATCTATATTATAAAAAACCATGCTTTTCTGGCATGAGAGTCTTCTTAGGAAAGTCATTACTAAGTTAAACATGCAGACTCAGATATCATGAGCTTTCCAGTGGGTGCTACTGTACAAATTATACACCAAATTCAATTTGTGACACTATAAAAATATTGACGCCTTAAATTATTACTGTGTCATTTTCATTCTTTAATTACATATTGATATGCATTTTTTAAACTAGGTCTTCCTCATCAAGTTCAGCAGAAGAGGATGAGCCAAAGTCAAAAAAACAAAAATCACACAAAAAAGAAAAGGAAAAGGGGAAAAAGCATAAATCTAAGAAAGGAAAGCATCATAAAAAGGAGAAAAAGAAGAGACGAAAGGAAAAAAGTTCATCTTCCAGCAGTTCAGACAGTTCAAGCAGTGACTGACATACTGGTCTATTTTTGCATTCGCTTCTGCAGAGACGATGATTTTCCTTTCATAGCAAGTTTATTTATTCTTTGCAATGCTGTTTTAAAATGGGATATATATTTTTTTTTTGAGAAATCTATTTGCATATATCAGTGCTTCAAATTACTAGCTAGACCATTTATGAAACATCTGCTTTTCTATTTCAGGTTTATTAATACTGATGTTACTGGTTCTTCACTCTTATTTTTTGTTCACTTGTGATTGTGTTTGTAATCCTTTATAGCAGGAAGTGGTAAATTTCAGTTCGCGAGCCTTTGTGTAGAAAGATATGGACTTAAATATGCTTAATGTCAGAATGGTTACATCAAATTTGGAAATTCAAGTGAGATATTCTATTACCCTTGAAATAAATGTATGTTTTACAAAACATTTTCTGCTTACATACATTAATCGGTAAATGTAAATGTAAATCAGTGTTCAGGTCCTGAGAGGGGAAGAATGAGCAATGATAAGCTAAAAAAGATTGATCCTTCAAAATTATTTTCTAAAATTGATCTAGTCATAGACTGTGAAACATAATTACACATTCTTTTGGCAGAATCACTATAAGTAAGGTGAAAATAAACAGAAGCAAACAAAAGCTATCAATTTTTAAAGTCCCTTTTCCTTGGGTTTTGTTCTTTTACAGTTATGGCTGTTTCATTTTTGACACAGATGTAAAGGTTTGGCTATCAAAACAAGACTTCTAGTACTAAACTTTAGCTATTTATTTTCATTCCTGTCAATTGTTATTAGCTTCAGTTTGCATGAATCACACTTTTTGAAGGCTAACCCTGGCATAACTGCTGCTGTTATAGAGGCTCCAAATAATGATTGTATCCCTGCTACTCTACAGGCTCCAAAGCTCTTGTAATACAGAGGTGATGCCAGTACAAACAAGTGCCATTCCCTGTCATCTTCTCTCAGTTGCAGAATGAAATACCTATTTCCAGAAAGACAAAAACAAAGCATGTGAGAAGTATGTGGGGTAGGCAGGACATATGCATCAAGTAATGAGGAGTCAAGAACCTCCATATGCTTTACAATAAACTCTGAAATGCAAATCAGTCTCTGTCAATGGGCACCAGGAAAGAAAAGAAGATACTTGGTGTTTCCTTCAGTCATCTTTTCCAGGTAGGGGAAGAAAAATGTGCACATTGGCAACTGAGCTGCTAGCCTGGGAAACAAACTGTGCTGTAAAATGCACCAAAGCCTGTGATCACTTAATTGAAACTGAATGAAGTTCTTGTTTCACAAATAGGCAAAGCAAATACACCATTCACAGCACAAAGATTACAGCTTCAGGGTTCTCTGCAACTTGTGAGACACCAAAGAAAACCATTCAGTCTTATAGCTTAGAGTATATACATTTTTTCAATGTACCTAGTGTAATTGAAAGCTACTTTCAACACAAATAATTTTGTAAAACACATATTACCCTAATTGGAATACATAACAGATTAGTATGGTTGAACAGCAATTCAATAATATTTTTCTCTTTAGATTCTGCCAGAATTATACTTCCATGCTTAGTAGTTTTCATGGTTGTTAGAGGCATTTTAACAGTATACTTGCCATCTTGATAATCTTTAACTTCTAAAGTCTTGTACCTGCTATTAGCATCATTTTGCAGTGTGAGGAAAGTTGTGCATGTATTACTGATTGCAATTTAATATTACTTTCCTGTGTTGATACCGTTTGGGTATTGCCTTTCTTTCTATTTTTTATGTTCTCTGTATTCTTCACACATATAT
>VWYI01024887.1:2334-21469 GCA_013399455.1 Anthoscopus minutus
AGTCTCCCATCAGGATCAGAGCTTGTGAACATGAGTCTGCTCACATATGTCTGTAGACAGCCTCATCAGCTCTATCTCCTTGGTCAGGCAGCCTGGAATAAACCTCCACCACAAAATCCCCTGTCCCTGCCCCTGCTTTAGTACTAATCCAGAAGCATTCATCGTCCATTCCCAGATGGAGCTGCAAGTGCTCCAGACATTCATTGTCAGTGGGTGACACCTCTTCCCCATGTCCCCAGACAAGCCTGCCAAGAGCAGACAGTGTGTCAGAGGGCAGCAGGACTGCATCCATCCATGTGGGAAGGTAAACCCAGAAGTCAGAGCTCAGCAAGGCAGGTAGGGTGGCAGCATTTCAGGCAAGGGACAAGAACAAGCAGAGCAGAGCAAGTGTGTATTCTAAAAACCACAACAGCAATGAGTCAAATAATTCCTGAGCAAGCCCACAGTGACAAAGTCTGAAGTCAAACCCTGAAGTAAGGTCTGGGCAGGGTCTGAAACAGCAAAGCACATGGCTGAGCACTGGCACAGACGCAGTGGAGTTCAATGATCAACTGCCTGAACTTATCTGCAGCTCCCAAGCAAAGCAAGGAGCCTTTGTCCTGCTTTTCACCACTCTTTCACAGGACTTTTTACAACAGTCAGATCCCAGGCTACATAGAAAGGATGTCAGAACCAGCCTTGAGCAGAGGTAGCCAAATATGTAACAGAGATAAAATAACCGGCTTCAGTAACACTTTTGAAGGTGCACTGGACTCCCATAAGTAAGGTATTTTCATTTCATGAACTTTGTAACTTGCTCAGAGAGCTTATTTATCCATATATGCCATTTTGTCACTTTTCAACAATGTAGCATAAGCGTACCTAAGGACAAGCAACTACATGAGTGATTTGAGGTTCATTCAGAACTGGAAAAGAGCAGAACTGACCAAAGAGCAGTTCTGGTTCAGTAAGTTTTCAGTGGCTTACTTGGTTGTTTGAAGTGTGATAAGTTCAGGTTCTATTTCTCAGAACTAAGAGAAACAAACACAATATCATTGGCTAGAAGGGATCAGCTGCTGTAGTGGGAAGGGTATTTGCTTCTGGAATTATCATGTGGACACAAAAAAGAAAAGGTTTCTTCTCTTGCACTTACAAGGTTTACTTCTTTCTGCTTTTAGGCAAAACCCCATTCAGTAGGAAGAAGGAAAACTGTTGCAGAAAAAAGCCCATGTCAGGCTGCCCCAAGTTATAGGACAACAGTCCCCATGTCTGGAGAAAAAGAACATATTTTATATTTTCATAAGACAGAAGTCCTCAGGCTTATCTCTTCTCTCAGCAGGCCTAAATTAGATTTTCTCCCACCATTTTCTGAAGCTTGAGCATAGGTAGTCTGAGCCAAGCACAAGTCTGTCCCTCACAGCAGTGTTAGAGACAGCTAATTTTCAACCTTGTGTCTAGGCCAATATAAAACATGTGAGCTAGACATTCTTTTCAAAGTGATAAGGAGCAAGTTCTGAGAACGTATAACATTTCTCAGGATTATTGTTTTGTAAGCATGTAGGGAAATTCAGCAATGAAGAAGCCTGAAGTCTAAAATTTGTGCTCCATCTCAATTATTTTAATTTTTTTTCTTGAATATTATTCAATATTCTCAGCATTATTGAATTGCTGAGAATGTTACAAGCTTACTCAATATATTCTATGCCATCAGGGACATAGAAAACAAGTTAGATACAAGTCTCAGGGTAATGGTACTTCAGTAGTTCTACTGCCACAATGGGGGCTACCTTTATGGAAATATAAACTAGTCTGCAGTGTGTCATTCTCTCCTTTGAAATGTCATTTATTTAAGTCCTTTTTTTCTCAATGATGTATGAACGTACAGTTCTGTTCAGATAATATGAGGCAGCTAGATGATCTGCAATTGATAGAAGCACACATTAGAAGTTTTGCTTGGCTTTAACGTAGAAGTGGAGTTCATCTGTCCCAAGGCTTTGGTGATGAAAGGATTTTGAATATCTCATAAGCATGAACATGTAGCTAGCAGGGTCTTCCTCTCCCTCTCAGTTTCTATAATATGATGGCCCGACGTTAACACTTTGCTGAGAAAAATTCAAATGCCCAGTTCAGCAAACCAGGTGCAGCCACAGGATGTGACTATTCTTTGTTAGACACATTTCAAGAATAGCTTTTAAACCAGCCAATGAGACTGGAAACAGACCTGGATACATAAAATGAAAAAATTCAAAGCTGAGCATATAAACAGCTCCGTGTTTTTTATTTAGCTAATTTAATTACATGAACTTAAAACAGACTAAACAGCAACATTCTTCTATAACTTGATGCATTTTAGATGCTGTGAGTGTTTTCTTGTGGGAGAGAGAAGAGAGGCACACAGAGCTCTCTCTGAAAGCAATTAAATACTAATAACAGAGAGTGACATCATGCTGCATGACTTCTTCAATTAGAACACCAAGTAATTTCTGACTTAATCATTTCCACTTGTTAATTTGTTCTCTAGAAGTTCTTAGCAGACCTGCTTGTTATCCCAATTTATAATAGGATTTCTGATTCTGGCACCTTTTAAACGAAATTCCAGTTTGATGCAGGCTTCTATTAAGACAGAATTTTGTATTTTTCCTACAGCAGAACAGGACACTCCATCAAAAACTAATAAAAACTAAATACATTTCCATAAGTACTTTCATTTGCTATTTAGCCAGAGTAGGGGCTGAATCCTCCTTTTACTGGGACTAAAAACAAATTTTGCCATTGACTGTGGCAGAAAGCAAATTTTGCCCAGTTTATGCAAATTATCTTACACCTTCCCAAGGGCTTTGTAAGAAAATTGTGATTTTATGTCTCATCATGTATTTAAAGTACTTGGGGAAAACAGGGAGAATTTGTAATACTAAACATTCAAAGAATACTACCAGAGTAGGAATAACCAGGAATATTCCTATTATTATAAGACAATAAGTGTATTATTTGGATCTTGTTATGCATAGTTATTTCTGGTTCTCTAACCTGAAGGTATTTCCCTTTCTGTGTTCTTATTTATGAATATCAACATGTTGTTGAAGCCTTCTGTTTTTCAATCTTTTGTGCTCTAAATCTAAATTACTGACATTTCAACTACCTGCTTCAAAGCAGTACAGCAACAAGTTACTGCCTGTTTCCTTGAAAGTCATTAATACTTTTGGAAAAGTAAATTTGAGAACAAACTCTTATTTTCCATCCTCAAAGCAGGTTTGACTTGTAGGAGGTAATTTTCTGTTGAAGTAATTTTACACTATTGATTTGAAAATCCTTTCCAATACTCAACAGGCCTCTCTAATTGTTATTAAAGCTCTTAATCTTGCATATAATTTTGGCTGAATTGACAGTATTTGTCAGGATAATTGTTTACAAGGCTGTCAGAATTATAACTGGGCCTGTGAGGTGTACTAAGGGTTGTCTGAGCTGAACTTGTTCTGGGCAGTGTAACTGAACACAACCCCACATTGATATATGTAAAAAAATTATAAATATTATGACTTTTTGCAGAAAATGTAAAAGGAGAGGAAGGAAAGAAGAAAGGAAGAAAAATGTAGGTGATTAATAAAAAACAAACATCAACAAGAGAAAATAAAAACAAGATCTGAAACGGTTTTGAAGATAATAAAATATATCATTGTATTGGAAAGGAATAATATGATTTTAAAATATCTTTTTACATGAAATTTTGTAATCTGTATATCTTTGAAATGAAGGTCAGATAAATGCAAGTAAAACACTAGAATTTTAAGACCTCACCTGAACTGAAGCTTCTATCTACATTTTTAAGTTCTTCATTTCTTTTCTCTGTGAAATACTTCAGAAACTTAAGCCAATAGGCCCTCCTCTATATGGCCTGGCACAATATATGGTGTCCCTGTTTTATAGATAAAGAAATACTAAGTAACTTGTATTAGGTGACATGAAAATGATGCTTCAGAGCCAAATTAGAGATTTGCAGCTTCTTGTTCTGTGCTCCGATCATTACATCACATCTCTCCATCCAGCAATGACTATTAACAAACTGACTTCCCAGTTAACAGTGAAACACAGTCTTCTGCAGAATCCCTCTTCTCGCTTCTTCCTTTTTCAACAGAGTGCTCACAGACGATATTTCCTAGTGAAAGCTGCAATACTGGGACCTGCTTGCGGTGCGATATTAACGTGGCAAAGCCCCTGTGTGACAAAAGTGATCCAGAGCTTTCTGTTGTGCAGAAGGTCGTGCATCTGGCATCTGCACCTGGGAAAAGCTATGCGAAAGAAAACAGTGCAGCCATTTTCCAGCGGCTGCGTGTGTACCTCCCACAGAGCTGCAGCTTCTGGCTCAGGATATGGACAGGAACTCTGTTACCACTCTGTACTTTTTCAACAGAAGAAACTTATAACAATCTAGGTGCCTCTTTGTTACTAAGTTACTGGTCTGTTAGCCTGCTGTATGTCATCTTTCCTTCCAGTAAACAATGGACAAAAATCTATAGTAACCATCTTCATTTATTATCTTTCATCAGAGTGTAGGCGTAGAAATGGACGAAGTTTTCCAGTTAGATCGACATGATCAACAAATTTTTCAGATTACTAAAGCTCAATAATTCAATGAACAGCTTCTAAAGATTTCATTTGATATTTCACTTATTTTTGTGTAGCCATTTTATTTCCATTTGACCAATGTATGAGAAATCCTCATCCCTTTGCTTTCAAAGACAATAGTGAGTATCTCCCTCTGCAACAAAGTTTTACCACATGCATGTGACACGTGCAATGCACAGTATTAAGGCTTCTTGCTGCTTTAGAATATTCCAAATATATTGTCTTTCTACCTGAGAGACACATATCTGCTAGATACTTCACAGCAGTAAATTTTCTACGATAGATGAGAAATCAGCCTTTGCAACATTTCAGTGGAGCAATTAGGGTGACACCAGGACACAGCATCTGTTTCAGGAGCTGGGAGCCAACTTGTCAGGATGTGAAGGCAAAAAGATTTTACCACAGGGAGAAAACTAACATTTTCTAATCCTTTCCTGGGCTTGCCATATCCTACAGGGAATATCATTGGTGTGTCACAACTGAATATTATCATTTGGAAGAAAGTACAGTCTCACTGAGCAGAGATATACACAAGGTACAATGTGAAGCAGATAAAAATCTTGACTTAGAAAAGCTGAGAATATAGGGGAGAGGAGAAGGGAAGGAAGGAGGTATATAGGCAGAATGATGACAGATTTGTTATAACAAAGAATTACATTAGATCCACTGTTTTGAAAGACTATCTGTGATCAAAAATTGTTCTGATAAATGTATGTCCTTGCAGAACATGAATTTTTTTCTGAGCAAATACCTCTGTCTGTTAGGTAGGTTGAGGTGAAGTCAGGTCATAGCCTACCTCCAAGCCTTGAGGTCTGGATTCTCTCCCACTCACCACAGCTGCTGCTGGACTGAGGAGAAAGCCAGGCCCTTATATTTAATTCCTGTTAATATAGCACATTAGAAAAATTGCATCCAGCTTTGCTACCAAGGCAGAAGCACAAGAAATTTGCCAGTTGTGCCAACTATTTTCAGTCCCGTCCTTCTCATCCTTTATTAAGCTACAAGGCAGTTAGTAAGATCAGAGGACTGGGTTTGAAAAAGATACTGGAATAGCCTGAATTACCCAGAGCTTTGCCTGAGTGTGAAGTACAGGTGCTACAGCCATGTTGAGCCCTGCTGGGTGACACAGTTCAGCTGCCTTACCAGTGGATGTTATAACACTCTTTCTCAACCTAGCAGTGCACAGTTAAACAGTGTGCATGCACATTTGCCTTGAGATTAGCCTTGTCTTACTGCTGACATGACACCGTCTGGGAATCTAGAGCAGAGAGGAGGAGCTACCTTCAGAGTCACCCAGGTGCTGGTGTCATCAGAAGAGTTTCTGTCAAGTGGTGTAGGCTGTATGCTTATGTAATTTAAAAGAAAGTTATGATCTCTGAATTTCATCATATGCTTGTGTATGTTTTTTCTTCTGCTTTTGCACCTGAGACACTGCACCAAAGTAGAGGCCTGGAACATGACATCTTTGAGAGCTTTGTGGGTGTGTATTGATTGGTAGCTTCTTCCCAATCCACTAACATAGGGAAATTGTGTAGAGAAGCCTTCTGAGCTAGAAGGCATAAATACATCAGCGTAACCAAAAAGATTTTCAAGTGCATCCAACAGCAGCCAGACTACTGAGGTTTTTGTGGTTACCCATGTGGCACAGGGAATGTGCAAACCCTGATAGGGGAGGAAGGATAAGCTCTGCTACCCTTACTTAATTACAGTTAACTATTTTACTTACAGGCATATAAGCTGCAAGTTGAAAGTTAAAAATCAGAGAAATTGTGAGTTGAGAACCTCATTAATGAAGCAATGAATTAATGAATCAATATATTAGAGTAGTCTACACGGGGGATAGAGCCATTATTTAACATATTTGTATATTTCTTTCCTAGAAAAAAATTCTAATTTATGGAATACTTTGTCCTGTAAATTTGACATACAAATGGATTGTGACAGTTGTTACAGTTTCCTATAACTGTTTCTGTAACTGTTCTATACAGCTATGAAAATATTAGCTGAATGATTTACAGTCACATAATCATACCACATCTCAAGTTGTAAGGAATCCATAAGTATCATCAAGTCCAACACCATGTTCTTCACACCACTACCTAATGGTAAATTGTATCACAAAGAACATTGTCCTGATTCCTTGAACTCTAATAGGCTTGGTGCCATGACCAATTCTTCCCTGGGGAGCCTGTTCCTGCCTATTCTTCGGGCAAAGAAGCTCTCCCTATTGCCCAGTCTAAACTTCCCTTGATCCAGTTTTGTTCCATTTTCTCTTGAGTTATTGCTGGTGACTAGAAGGAGGAAATCCTCACATCTCATTCCACTGACCCTCTGTAGGAGGAAGCCGTAGACTGCAATGGTATCATCCCTCAGCCTTCTCTTCTCCAAGCTGAACAATCCAAGTTCTCCTCAAAAGTCTTGCCTCTAGACCTTTACAACATCATCCTCCTCTGAATGTAGTTTTATTTCCTTATGTTGTGGCATCCAAACCAGCCCTCAGCATTTGAGGTGTGACTGCCCCAGCTCAGAGCAGAGCAGGACAATCCTCTCCCTTGCCCAGCTGGCCATGCTGTGCCTGATGCCCCCAGGACAGGGTTGGCCCTCCTGGGCACAGGTGGTTCATGTTCAACTTGCCATCAATCCAGGACCCATGATCTCTTTCCCTGGGGCTGCCCTCTAGCCTCTGATCCCCTAATTTGTAAGTATAATGAGGATTCCGCCATGCCAGGTGGAGAATCCAACACTAGTTAAACTGCATTCAGTTAATGATTAGACAGAACTTTTTTCTAACCAGTTCTCTCTCCACTCTCAATGGAGTCTACAGTTCCCCCTAATTTAGTATCACTGTCAATCTTACTTGATGTGCATTCAACTCTGTCCAGATCCTTTATAAAAACTCCAGGGAATACTATTCCTGAACTTGCGCTCTGGAGGCTCTACTGGCCAACTAGATGGGTGGTCTAGTGACCAGGAAAATAAGTTGGTTAAGTAAGACTTGTCCTTTGCAAGCCTGTACTGGCTATGACCTCTGAAGAGTGAATTGTCTCTCAAATGTGTGTATATAAATCCCAGGAAAACCTTCTCCGTAATTTTGCCAGGCAATAAAGTGAAACTGACGGGACTGTACTTACCGTGGTCTTGTTAAACTGATACTTCCTTCTTGAAAATTGGGGCACTGTATAGGATCATAGAATTGTAGCATGGTTTGGGTTGAAAGAACCCTATCATCTGGTCCAAAATCCCTGCAAGGGCAGGGGCATTTTACACTCAAGCAGGCTGCTCAAAGTCCCATCCAGCCTGACCATAAACACTTCCAGAGATGGGGCATCCACTATTTTTCTGGGCAACATATTCCAGTGCCTCACCATCCCTCACACAGAATCAGCCCTCTGATTCTACAGACTATTGAAAAGTAGTGGAGAGAGGTCTTTTGATGACATCAGCCAGATCTTTCAGTGCCCTGGGATGACTTCCATCAGGCTCCATAGACTTGTCTGCATCCAGCTGGATCAGCAAGTCACAAACAAGTTCAGAGTTAATTGGGAATTTATATTTCCTCCAGTTATTATCTTCCAGCTCTCAAGACTCTGGGAACCAGAAACAATTATTGCTATTGAAGATGGGGGCAAAGAGGGTGTTAAACCTCTTTGCTTTGCCCACAGCCCAAATTGTGAAATGATCAGCCTCGTTGAGTAATGGGTCAGTGATATCCCTGCTTCTCTCACTGGTAACACGTATTAAAAAGATATTTTTTTTGTCCTTCACAGTGCCAGCCAGCTGGAACTCCAATTGAGCTTTGGCCTATTTTCTCCCTACAGCTGCAAACATCTCAGGAGTCCTCCCATGTTGCCTTGTCCTGGTGTTTAAAGTCTATACACTTTCATTTTCCTCCTAAGTTCTAGAAGATCGCTCCTGGTCCTAGTCAGCCTCAGGACCCACTTGCGTGATATTTTTTTGACACTTTGGAATTGTCTGCTTCTGCACTCTTAAGACAAGGCTCTTAAAAAGTGACTAATGTTCATGGACTCTAACATTTTCAATCTTTTGTTGTTGTACTGTGCATTTTGTGCATCCTTTACCAGGGTAGGAATAGCATTTTGAACAAATGAGGATCTTTATACTCAGTTGCCTGTACAGTAGCTGGATCTGAAAGATGGAGGTGAAGCTTCCATTATCATGGCTTGCAATCTGTGTGGATTCCCTCACAACATGACAATTAGTGGTTGGTGTTCAAGTTAACAGTAAAGTTCTTGCTGTCATCTGTGTCCCAGTCAAACCTACCTGGCTGCTGGAGGGCATTTCACACAGGCTATTGCCAGGAGAGCAACCCAGTAGTGGTAGCCAGGACAAGATCAGCAGCAGCTAAATTTTCTGAGCTTGGTCATGTCATAGACAAGAAATCAGCTGTAACAGGTCTTGCTTCTCCAAGAATAGTGTGGGATATTTGTCCTTCACCAAGGTGCTGTTTCCTCCAGACATGGTTAATCTGATTCTCCTGTGGGGTCACCTGTCAAAGATACAGACTTCAGACAGAGCTCCTGAAGTTGAGCATTTTTATCTCCTCACATAAAATTCTCCTGAGTAGACAAAAATACAGTTTTGCCATGCTGCCAAACCTACAGTTACCTAGCAATTGAAGAAAGGACTGTTTTTCTCATGTTGACCTTCAAACTGAGCGAGTAATTAACTCTCCTTTTACAGAAATGAGTATTTTCTCAGCCTCAGATCAGACTCCAGACTGTGATTCTTTTAGGGTTTTCACAAGAAGCCAGTGAGAAAAGAACGATCCTAGAGCCACTGTAAATACATTTCCCATATGTCTTACACTTCAGTTGGGATTTGTACAGATGGCCTTTGAGACTAAATCAACCCCACTAATCTGCAGTGCAAAGCTGCCTCTATTGCATTTTCTTTGTTACCACAAGCAGTAGATGACAGTTTGGTCACATTTATGATGTCTAAGGAGCCAAGACTTCCTTTCTGTTACCAGAGGAAGAGCAAATCACTTGCTTTGAAAGAAAAGAGCCTGAAAGTTCATTTTTTGAGCTTTAATCAGTAGCTCTTCATGAATGTTTTATTTTAGAGATTAAAGGAAATTATCTCAGACTAAAGGTATGTGCTTATGCATTACCATGAAAAAAGTGGTATTCCACACTAGCACACCATTCAAGGGCTGCAGTTAAAACCAAAAAGAGTAAATGTCACCAAGTCATAATTTCTGTTCACAAGTGCAGACTGATTGAAATGCATGAGCTTCTTGTACTACAAGTAAGATTCAGCCTTTCTCCAGAGAACACAGCAAATCCAAGTAGTGAGAGTCATACAGCATGAAATTCGAGCAAGTAATGAACTTAAAAGGAAATGTAATTCAAATAATGGCTGCAGTGTATTTTAAAATTAGAGTCTGCTTTCACTGCTGTTTCAGAGCTCCCACTGAAGTCTCTAAAATGGGCAGTAAATGGCAGAAATATGGGTCTTGATCTTCAAGTGACTGCTACAGAAGGGGAAAAATCTCTAACTAAATTCACAGTGAAATGGGCATGTTTAGCAGGACTTTTTTCTGGAGAATGAATAAAGCATGTTGTTTTGTACTGATCTTAAGTAGCTAGTCATTTCAAACCTTTTTTTGAAATAGTCCTTCTGCTTATAAATCAGATTAATCATTTTTTGTAAAAATTAGTTCTGCTGGAATCAAAACAAAAATTCTCATCAGAAGATGTAAGGCTGTGTCCATTATTAGCTTACTCCAGACAACCTCATCTATTTTATTTAGTATTTGCTGCCTCATGTCAAAATTGCTTCATGTCTGTGGAAAGAGAGGCAAGACTTGGAATTGTAGGAGGGGACTACAGAGGTGGTAATCTTTATGAAGATTCTTTAATATTTTCCACACTTAATAAATCCAGCAGTGTCATCTCGTAGTTTATCTTTATTTTTAACACATCTTTCAGAATTTCTTGAGACCCTTGTGTTCATGACGGATGCACTCCCTCCTAGCATACTATAACTACATACATATTTTAAATGCAGTTTAATTGTAATATAATTCCCAGAGCAGGTAAGAACTTATTTGGTAATACCAGTGACATCTGTCCAGTGGTTTCCTCTCTTAATTTAACTTACAAAGTACTCCTTCCTTCAGAACTCATAAATGAGTGTTCAGCAGTCTGGTACTTATTAAGGAGAATAAGTTAGCTTCAATTGCGACAAAACTCCAGGTCTCAGAAAAAAAGTCTCCCTTACAATAAAATCCTTAAAACATGATTTTTTTCTGAAGACAGTGGCAATTAACCCTGTGTTACATTGGCAAGAGTAGAGAGGAGAAAAGAACATGCAAAGGCCTATCAGTTTTACATTAAGCTAATTTTGGTTTCCGCAGCCCCTGGGTCACCGTTGACTCCTGGCTTAGGTAGGGAGAAGTATTGGTCATTCATGGGTATCTTAGCAAATATAAACTTACAAATATTAATAAAACAATACATAAAGCCTTGTGAGATAAAAAAATGCTGACATTTTCCTGGAAATTGTAGGGCAATGCTGCTGCTTATTCAGGCAAAAGCAAAGAAGGCAGTTCTTTAATGTATATATTTGCATATATTTTCATTTGAATCCCAAGTAACTAACTATTGCAAATCTACCTAGTTCTAACATCCTGATTTTAATTTCTACAGGTACTAATTTTTTTGTTTATTTGATTTATTTCCAAGAAAAAGGATGCAGAATGAAAATCATCATAACGTCCATGTGCAAATAACTGCCTTTGTTTTGTATTGAAACTCTCTTTTAAAAAATGCCATTTATTATTTCCAAGATTGTCTGTTTTAAAGATAATGAAGTATACATTAAGAAGTTACTTCGGATTAAGCCAACATATAATCTCTACTAGATCTAGTTGTGCAAGTTAAAGATGACTTTTTCTCCTTTTTTTCCCTTCTGTCTTATTCTAACATGTTTTGCCAGGACTTATCAAACCTGGCAAATGTCAGCAGCCAAGCTGTCAGCAGCCAAGCTATCAGCACCACTCACTCATTTCCCCACCAGCAAGCTCAGGGGGAGAACTTTCCAGGGTGAAAGCCTTCATGGGCTGAGATGAATACACTTTAATAGGGAAAGAAAAAGCCATGCAAACAAACAAAGCAAAACAAGGAATTAATTACTGTTTCCCATGGGCAGGCAGGTGTTCAGCCATCTCCAGGAGACCCAGGACACATCACACATAACAGTTACTTGGAAAAACAAACATCACTTCAAATGTTCCCTCTTCCTTCTTCATTCTCTCGACTTTATATCCTGGGCATGATGTCTTACAGTCTGGAATATCCCTCTGGTCATTTTGGGTAATTTGTCTCGACTGGTGTCTCCTCACATCTTCCTGTGCCCCCAAACTTCCTCACCATCATGGTACCACAAAAAGCAGAAAAGCCCTTGGCTCTGTGCAAGTCCTGCCCTGCTCAGCAACAACAAAGCATCTCTACATTATTAAATCTACTTTCAGCACAAATCCAAAGCAGACCCACACTCTGTGAAGCAGCCACTGAGAAGATGCACACTACCTCAGCCCAAAACAGCGCAGATCCATAGTCTGTTCTGGGCAAAACCAGGCAGATGAACACTACCAGTTTATGAAAACCTGGCCAACAGGTGGTAGTGAAGAATTTTATTATTATCATCAGTTAGAATAGTTGTTTGTGTCATCAGTATTCAGCCAGGAAATGAGCAAAAGAGAATGTTTGTATATTTAAAGAAAAATGTTAAGACAAAATCCCATAATGGTGCATTTTCTGTCCTGCCAAAGACATACATTGCTTAGTGAAGTTAATGATTCTTGAGTTATTGCCATACCATGTAAAAAGGACAAACACTACAGTATTTCAACAAATTCAAAGCATCAAAAATTGTGTGCACAACTTGGGTTATTATAATAAATTTTTTTGGTATTATATCAACATAAATAATATCCAGTCTTGCTGAGTGGTGTTAAACTATTTTCCTTATTGCACAGTGTATGAATAGTCACAATTATTTTTTTATTCATAGTTTAAGTGTCTTTTTGCTTAATAGCTGTGCCAAAACCAGTGATAGTTGCATTCTATTCTCTAATTTTTTAAATTTTATTTCAAGATATTAAAATATTTTGCAAAATATGTACTAACTGTGATTAGTTGAGCTTTTTATTTATTCCGTTTTTATTTAATTGCACATCAAGGGCTGTGGTTTTCTTCTATTCTGGTTGGTTTCAGCTAACCATATATGAGAATAGCTCATATCACATTGTTGCTGGTCCCAGATTATTCGAGCATGCAGCAATATTTCTGACAAGAATACTTAAAATTCCAAATTTAAATGTTCATCTCCGTGAGTAGTTATGAATGGGACTTCTAAAGTTATTCTTTTGGACTAATGTAAGTTAGTTAATATTAGGTGATAGAGACGAAGGGGAGATTATATAGACCTAAAGTAGGAATTGCATGGTTATATTCAACCATTTATTTCAGGTCTGTAGAGCTTTATGGCTATTTTAAAAACATTTGCTCCTTATTCTCAGGATTGAAAATTCTATATAAGGACAATCTGCAAAAAGGAACAGTCAATCTGCAGTTTAGGAACATTGCCTGGAGCACGCAGGGCTGGTGCTATTCCTGGTTATGAGCCGCAGCTCAGAGTTGGCTTGTGGAGTTTCAGCAGACAAGAGGTGACAAGGAAAGATTCTGCAGCTAATTTATCAGTGCAAAAGTAAACCAGGAAAAAAAATCTGAATAAAGATCCCATGAAACTTGCTTTGGCCAGGTTAGACTGAATGACCTTCAAAGGCCCTCTATAATCTGAATGATTCTGTGAATGTGCAAACCAAGCAGCAGTAGGCTTCCTCACAACTATTCTAGACAACTTTACGGCAAAGCAGTCTTCATCCCAAACTGCTTTTGTTTGGGAGGTTTTGTTCTTTGAAAACTTTTTGTGTTTGAAGTTACCTTTTCAGCCAAATTCAATTTTTTGCTCTTGCAAACTCCATTTCTTGTGGATATCACAGTAACCCTTTTGAAGGGTGAAACCTTCTTAAAACCATCTCCAAAAGTGTTTCTAATTAGGGCATGCAGCAAATAACTTGAACATGTATATTAAAATCTCACTGAACTTTAAACATGAATAATCAACAGGATAGTTCAGAAAGTGAAAGTTATAACCATATTTAGGTGTTAGGTTTGGATTACAGTTCGGGAAGGCAAAGGGAAGAAGCATCATTGGTCCCCTTTTGAGTCTGAGGAATTGCAGTGTTTACGGTAAGATAAACTGTTTGTGCAGTCTTAGTACCTGAGCATTTGGTAGTCACAGACTAGAAGTCCAGAAAGAGTTAGGAGGAACTTCTGTAAGGTTCTCTAAGATACAGCTCCTTGCCACCAAAACCTATGAGTTTTCCAAGCCACCAGGAAAATTAGTCATAAAAGTGCAATAGAAACCTTGTAGTATATACTAAGTGAAAGAAAAAAATCAGATGCAAAATTTACACTGCTAATACAATGATCTAAAATACAAGTTTACAGTGTCCTAAGAAAAGAATGAATGGTACCCAGGAAACTAAACTAAAAAAACAGGCCAAAAGAAGATATAAGTCCTCAGTGAATCCTTAAAATTTGAACAAATAAGGTTAAGCCTGCAAACAACCTTATCTGGATCATACAGCTCCCATTCCTATAGTGGTACAGAAACTAATTCAGAGAGCTGTGGTAGGATGTAATGTTTTGGAGAATACGGCTTACCAAAAGCCCCAACTCAGCCTTCCTCAAGAGAAAAGGTATCTGTAGGACAAACTGCCATTCTCACAAAGAATTAGTGTTTATCAAATTGTCTAAAAAATCCATGGCTACACAGAAATCAACAGTGTTGCATGCAGTTAATCTTAGCAGATCCCAAAGTCCTGTTATGTCAGAAAGAGTAGAACTGTGATAGAGATTTAGAAGCCTTCTGATCAATCTCCTGAACATTTCTGGATGAGCAATTACTTTGTTTCCATCTGAAGAGGGCAGAAAGCTGTAGGTTTTCACACTCTAAATTGGTTATCAGTAAGATAGAAGAATTCCTGGAAAGGCTGAGGAGCAAGATTGGGAGCCCAGCTTTAGTATCACTGGATTCAAGATCAAAGTAGAACTTTGGTGTCAATGAAAGACCTGTGACTGCTCAAAGCTTCAGTAGGGATGGTTTTGGTCACTCAGCATCTCATATCAAAATATCTGTCTGTCCATCCCCAGACTGCAGCAAAGCTTAGACACCATAATGTAGGAGGAAATCTAGGGTAGACTGTTGAATCTTTACAGATTTTTTTTTGTAGGTTTACCAAAAATTGCTTCTCTTGAATTTAATTTCCCACTTTTATATAAATATAGCAAAAGAGAAAGGAAAAGAAAGAGCAATTTCAGCTCACATAACATCCACATGGCAAAAACTCATCTGGCATTTATCTTTGTTATTAATTGACTTCACAGCTAAAGACTTCAAAGAGGAGCTGTGTGGGAACTGGTAATAATGTTATTTCAAAATTTGTTTTCATTTAAACTCAAATCAGTGTGCTATTTTTAGAAATTTCTTATTAAAAGTGGATTTAAATAAATAATTTCAATCTTGTAGTATTACTTTAAAATTCTATCAAAATAGTCCTTGATTTTGATAGGTTTCTTCTGTTTTCTTGCTTAGTTTCAACAACTAGTCTTCTTCAAATGGACTTTCAAGTTTCTAATAAAAGAAAAAAAATCAGAATATTCTGTTCAGTCTTTTGAAATATTTCATACTGGTTTATTCTGTTCTGCCTTCCCAGTCGTTACATTCCCACGTTTCTGTGCAGACTGAAAGCCATTCTCTTTCAGTGAAAAATTTTGTGAGATCTGTCTACAAGGAATCAGCTTTCTAGAAGATGCTGTCAAACAATCTTTCAAAAAATAAAGATAAATTCTAGATATTTGTGCTGACTGCCCTTCATCATTATTGGCTGACATCACCATAATTTCTTGTCCATATCCTCTGGAAGTTCCATCTGATCTGTGCTCCTGCCTCTCAGTTACATCTTCTTTAGGCACAAATGATTCAATCCAGCAGGTTTCTGGAGCATTTATTTGAAAATGGTTTTACATTATCTACAAAATTCACCTTATTCTGCAAGTTAGAATATGCAAAATTGCATTAGAAGATACTATGCATTTTCAGCCTTAGTGGAAGCTTTGCATTTCAACTGCAAAATTCAAACATTTTATGTGTTATGAAGTTATTATATAGTAATTTTTATAATTTCCTCTTTACAGATTTGAAATGAAAAAAATTAGAGTCCAGTTTGTTCCCATGATAGGAATTACTTGCAGAGCCTCTAGAAGTGCATTCTACACGTGTCTGTGATGCATACCAGAAACAGTAAATAAATGTCATTTATGGTGGCTCTGTTGTTATCTACAGTTACAGAGACCAGAGGATAAAGCCGTGCTTTTGGAAGTTTGTGAAGTGCAAACTTATCATTAAAGTTCTGTTTTAACTAGAAGGGGAAGGGTAAGAAACAGGTAAGCCGTGAGGGATTTTAAAGGAGTGATGGGGATGTAAACATAAGCTAGAATTCAGAGAAAAAAAAAGCTTCAAAGTATTGCAGCATGTACAGTGGCTGTTGCCAATACTGTGGCACATGTATACAAGCACACACTGATACACAAACCCAGATTTTAAAGAGAATATCCAAGTTTGGGGCCGCATTTTTTTACATCATCTGACCCAACTGTTGGCATCACACAGGTGAAAATTTGGCCCACTGGCACAAAGACAGCAAACACACCACTCTGTAATTAAATGCAGCTTCCAGATTAATTGATAGTGAGGAGTTTGGTTGTGATTATGCAGATCACACTCATTTTTAGCAAGGTTACGAAAAAGGCACTAGGAAAATCCAGCTGAGCCCCAGTGAATGTCTGAGACCAGTGTTCACAGCAAATGTGGGTGAGCAGTCTCGAGCTGTTTATGCATGCTGGCCAAGAGACACCACTTGGAATGCCAGCTGCTGGAAACCATATGAGAAGACACAGCCAGCTTAGTGGTAGAGGGATGGTTTTCTCTGAAGAAAGTGCTACACGAAATAACTACAGGTCCTCCAAGTCCTATCATATGTAACATTTTGAGACCTTTCCAGACAGACTGCTTTCAAAAAGTGTGATTTGTTCAAAATTGTAGTGATTAACAAAATAACTACAGTGCAGCTCAGAACAAAAGTAGAATAAACGGAGACTGGGGGAAAGTCTCCCATTATTTTTAAATGTGCTCATAAAATTTCAAGATAGAAAGGCTAAAGGAGTTGTTTCTGGGGCTAACACATTTCACAGTGTTTTTGATCTATTAACTTTTTCTCATATACTCTTTTGAAGAAAAAGGGGAGGGGCAGAAAAATCTCATTGAAACTGTGTATTTCTTCACAAAAAAAGCAAATAACGAAACTTTTCTCAGAATTCAAGTGAAACCAACTCCTATTGGGTATCTTTGAAAATTTCTTCTCTGGCTAATTAGGCATGAAGAAAGGAAGTGAGCCAGCATTCTTTTGTTGATAGCATACCCATTCCGATGAGACTTAGCCACATCCCCCATCAAAGGCAGCTCTCTGGAAAGACCACTCTCAGGAGGGAACAAAGAATGGGTAGGAATTTACTCTGTCACAGTACTCACACACTGGTATTTAGGTTCTGACATTGAGAAAAAGTTAAACTTCCTAGAGAACAGGAGACAAAAAAGAAAATCCATCTCCAGGACATTAAGACTGCAGTCATAACTGAATTTATTACCTGATAGGAGAATGAGGTTTGCTCCTTTTTATTTTCTTTTTCCTCTTCTTTTTTCTTTCCTTTTCTTTACTGTGGAATGATATTGAATGGTTAAGGAGTGAGAATCAGAAAGGGAGATATATTGATGGACTCAAACTCTGGCCTCCCTAAGATAGAAGCAGCCACCAGAAATGGAGTAACTTGCTCAGAGGACAAGGGAAGGATTAAAGATATCATTTATATAGACTTCTTTAAAGTCTTTGATGTGGTTGCCCACAACATCCCTCTTTGTAAATCAAGGAGAGATGGATTTGATGGGTTGATGGGTTGACTATTAGATGGATAAGGAATTAGGTGGCTGGTCACATCCAGAGGATAGCGGTCAACAGCTCAGTCACCTCATGGACACCAGTGACAGACAAGTGGTGCCCCCCAGGGGTCTGTAGTGGGACCATTAACAACATAGACATAAGGACTAAGTGCACCCTCAGCAAATTTGCAGATGCCACCAAGCTGAGAGGTGCTGTTGACACACCTGAAGAACAGGATGCCATCCAGAGGCACCTGGACAAGCTCAAGAACTGGGCCCATGTGAATTTCCTGAGGTTTAACAAGACCAAGTGCAAGCTGCTGCACCTGGGTCAGGGCAGCCCCCGGTACCAGCACAGGCTGGGGATGAGCACAGGGAGAGCAGCCCTGGGGAGAAGAACTTGGGGTGCTGGTGGGTGAGAGGCTGGACATGAGCCAGCCATGGGCACTCCCAGCCCAGAGAGCCAAACGTGTCCTGGGCTGCATCCAGAGCAGCGTGGGCAGCAGGGCCAGGGAGGGGATTCTGCCCCTCTGCTCTGCTCTGGTGAGACCCACCTGGAACCCTGCATCCAGCTCTGGGGTCCCAGCACAGGAAGGACATGGACCTGCTGGAGTGAGTCCAGAGGAGGGACATGAAGATAATTGGAAGCATGGAGCACCTCTCCAGTGAGGAAATGCTGAGAGAGTTGGGCTTGTTCAGCCTGGAAAAGAGAAGGCATTGGGGTGCATTAATTGCAGCCTAAAGGGAGTTTACAAGAAAGATAAAGAGGGTCTACTTACAGGACATGCAGTGACAGGACAAGGAGCGATGGCATCAAAATGAGATGCAATTTAGATTAGATATTAGGAAGAAATTCTCTTCTGTGGGAATGCTCAGGCACTGGAATAGGTTGCCTAGAGAAGTTTCAGGTGCCCCCTTCCTGAGACTGTTTAAAGCCAGGCTGCGTGGAGCCCTGAGAAACCTGGTCTAGTGGGAGGTGTCCCTGTCCACAGCAGTGGGGTTGGAACTATATGATCTTTAAGGTACTTCCAACCCAAGCCATTCTATGATCCTAAGATCAGCAAGCTTTTAGAATGGTTGCAAATCCTACAGTTTGACATCTGATAAGGAAATTTTACCTCAAGACTAAAAAAGAAAAAAGCAACAAAGTTAACTTTCCAGCTGCCCTCAGAAGAACAGAAGAACAGACAGTTACAAAGGAGGTCTGACAATAGAACTGAGAAAGGTGTCTGTGGGGATTGGAAAAGGGGATTTGGTAAAAGCCTGAGAAGGAGAACGGCCCCTGCAGTTTGACCTCTTGGGAATTGGGTTATAAATCTCTGATTTATGATACACGAAACCCGCCCATGAGTCAGCCTGCTTCTGAAGCATGGTAAGCAAAAAAGACTGTAGGGAAGTTCTGGGAAGTTCTGGGCATTTGGAAGGGAAGGGAAGGGAAGGGAAGGGA
>VWYI01024890.1:0-30880 GCA_013399455.1 Anthoscopus minutus
TACCTGTCTTACAAACCAAGACACCCACCTATAAATGTACAAATAAAAAGCTTTAATTCACATAAACTTAATCTAATGTCTGTGGGGTAAAATGATTTTGGTTTAGAGCTGATTTAAATGTTAACAGTAACATACAAACATTGAACTGTTTGAGAAAAGGTAACACTTTTTCACTCCATCCAGTCCAACATAAATAGAAATAAATGCTTTAAGATAGAAAGGGCCTTTGCATTTGGATGAAGCAGAAAGGCTTTCACATAACATGCTATGCTGAGAGTTAAAGCTTCAGTAGTTCCGTTTGCCTTTTCTTGTTTCAAGTGCACAAATGACAGATGCTAGATGAGTTCTTGTACTTTTGCAAAATAAACAACCCTGAGCTGAGAACTCACAGAAATAAAACAATGTCAAGTTCTCTATATTTTTAATAGTTTGTAACACCGAGTTTGGACATGGAGATGGGACTGTAAGCAGCTTGATAAAGAGTCTAAAAGTGTTCTAGTACAAAAAAGACACGTTGTTAGAATAGCATAAGTCTATGTATCTCCTGGAGGAGAATGTAGGGTCTGTACTAGATGCATTACTCTCCTTCTCTGGCAGTGGAAGCACATTGTTATTAAAAAGATAATTATGGATGTCTCACCTCCCTGACATTGATACAACTCATCTGCACTGGGAGAAAAATTCTGTGAAAGAACATGAAGTGTTCTTTCCTTTTACCGATCTTTTACAAACTTTTCATCCACATCAAAACTTCTTTTGTTGTAGCTGCTGCCCAGTAGAAATTATTTCAGTGCCTTCTGCGAAAGATTAGACACACGCTACACAGGGCACTCATGTGTTCTTCATGATCTTGCTAAGATGAACTCAGAGGATTTGTTTCCATAGCTGATTACTCTTTTAGAAGCTCACTGAAGTACTTTGCTCTTAAAAAAAGAGGAGGGTGGGGAGGGAAGGAAGAAAATTAAGGGAAAAAACCCCTTGTGTTGGTCCTTCACTTAGGCAGCTTATGGTTCTTGGGAACAAGTTAACATTGTTTAATGTCTACATTAAAAGAAAGCAATGGAAACACTGAACTGTGAACCAAAAATCAGTAATGTGTAACTTAACTTACTTCAACTTAATATATAATAAAAATAATGGAACTGATGAAAGATCTGCAAATGGCATTGAGCTGACAGGCTCTCTGCTCCATAGGCCATGCTCTGATCTATTACAGCAAAGTAGTATGAACTGAAATAGAATGAAGGATTGAGAAGCAACTCTACCAAAATCTGTGAGCGCTGCCAACATATCTCTGCTCAAGCTCCTATTTTTCCACAGTACAGCTGAGAGTAGAAGCTGGCCTGCTTCCTCCACATCATATTCTCAGGAGTTAGAAAAAACAATACTCTGTGTCCCCCAGCACAAAAATTTGATGCAATTTGAAGAAAATGGGGGTTATTTCTACAATATCTGTTTTTGCCAAGACTAAATATGCAATAGAACTATGTTTTTCCCAGTCCTAAAGAAAAAAATTGTTATGATTTTGGAATCAAATTCCTATGGTTTACTGATTTTCTCATTATATTAGGCAGTTTGAACATTAATGAAGATTAATAACTTAATTCTGTCTCTATACAGCTGTTTTTTGTGCAGGAGAAGAATTTATTAATGATGTAATTATAATATCAAAATAGTGTATTATTTCAAAACTGATTAATTGTGGTAGTTACTAAGTGAGCAATATCTGTGAGATAAGACATAATACCCATCAGGTAGAGATGGATTAGAAAACATGAACATTTTTATTTAAGCTCTGTTTCATTCCTTTTTTAATTTCAGTGTCACTGGGCCAAGTATTTCTTTTGATCTTAAGTATATTTTCCCAAGGATGCTATATTTCATTTGAAACAGCACAAATTACCTTTTTAAAATAATAGAAAAAAGAACCCTACATAATCTTTTGGCAGAAAGCTTTAAAAGAATATACTATCTTACAGACAAAATGTGTTGCCACTTGGCTTCATTAAATAAAATTTCAGGAAGCTTGTTTAAAAGAAAAATATTCAAAATGCACACACACAATGCATAATACTGCCACCAAGCACATTCTGGTGGAACTGAACTTATTTAATCCTCAATCATGTGTTAAAAGGTTATGACTTCCATGCTTTATCTTGGTTACTTCTCAGAAATGGACAAACCCTAGATTTGAATACAAGGACAATTTATCAGCTTTGATCATCCTGTGGGCCAATGTCCCAAACTCTGAAATGCAAATGAACTGACACTTATCTAATCTGAACTCCTGTACAGTATCACCTGAGTGGAAACACAGCATTTTTGTATAATGACATAGGAATACAGCATAATTAGGAACATTAGAAGATCTTTAATGGAATCAGTTCCTGCTTGAAGAAGGGTCAGCCATGAAGTCAGACCACACTTCTCAAGATTTATCCAATCAGCTCTTGAAAGCCTCCAAGGATGAACCAACAACCAGTTCCGCTGCCTGATAGCTTTAGAAGAGAAGAAGCATTTTCTTATATCCAGACACAACCTCCTTATTTTCAACTTAGGCCTGCTGTCAGTTGTCCTTTCACCACCATGGAGCCCATCTCCACCTTCTTAATAACCTCCCCTTAGGTACTGGAGGCAGCCACTACACATGCCCCCAAACCTGACTGTTGCCTGGCTGGACAAGCCCTGTTCCTGCAGCCTGACCTCCAAATGCAGGGGCAGCAGCCTCGGACACATCAGTGGCCCCCTGCTCACCCCCACGTAGCTCACTGGCATCTTTCTTGCACCAGGAGGCTCAACACTAGACATAATCTTCTAAATATGGCCTAGTAAGTGCTGAGCAGAGGGGGAAAATCACTTTCCCAAGCTACTGGCTGTGCTCCTGTGATTACAGTGCAAGATAACGTCCTTCTTTGCTACCACAAACTACTACTGGCTCATGTTCAGGTTGCTGTCTAGCAAGATTCTCCCAGTTTTAGCAGAATTGCTTCCCTAGTCAGTGAGCTGGGGATTTTATATGTTCAATTGGGCTAATGCTGTATCATACACCTTCCAGAAAAACTGCCAAGCTTTCAGTTAACACTGCAAAGACTTGCTCCATTAAAAAGATATGTTATCCTTTTTTTCCATTTTGGTATGGCAAGCATCAACATCAGCTAGAGAATCTCAGTGGAAATTCCAGTGCTGACACACAGATAAAGGAATTCAGTAAATATAGGAGATAGATGATGTGTTTGTAAATGGGATTGATTGTATTGATACTAACAGCTTTGGACTGCATTCCCTTTTCACTGGTGGACATAACACAATCAACACAGTCAAGACATACCAAATGGCATTAGTTACAGCTATTGTATGGTCTGTATCAATTCTTTTCCCTTTCTTCTTTCAATTCTGCCTCTATCAGGTGATGTGCTAAAGAATGAACTTTGTAATACTGGAGCAAACATTGTTTGAGGTAGACATGTGCTATCTCCACATGCAGTTAGGCCCTGGATCTATGCTCTCTACAAAGCAAGATCTGTATTTTCAAAATGTATCTTGATTTTGTAACCCACATTGGATGGCATACAGTGGCTTTGTAGACAGACCATCTGACTAGCACTAATCTACAGACACAAATGTGAAAGATAGTATCAGACAGATTCTCAGTATCATGCAGAGAAAACTCTGAGAACTGTTTACTTTCTCCCCATTACTCTCCCCTCTAAGTTTATGAATCTACTATTAAAAAAAAAACCACCAGCCAACAATACTCTATAAAAACTGCAACACTGTCACATTTAATTCTTTAAAAGGCAAACTTGCTGGAAGGACTTTGAATAAAACTTAAAATGATGGGAAGTGTGACAGAAGACAGAATGTTGCCTGAAACCACAAGTTAATAAAATATACCACTGCTGAAATGGAGACAGTGTTGGTATCTGTGGTCCTACAGTCAAGTAAGATGAAAAGAAGAATATATTTACATGAGGTTTGCATAGAGTAACAGAAAATTACCTGTAGGCTGTTCAGAATATTTTTCTATTAACAACCATCAAAACAAAACCCTGAAATGTTTTCTTCTTTCCTGAATCATTGCTTTTTTACATTTATAGCTGAAATCTAGCAGTGTTAACTTTTACCTTACAAGGCTGCTGTTGCCTGAGTTATCCCACTTTATGTTAGGAGGTCTACTTCTAATACATTTTGGGTTGTGTTTAAAAACAACATTGACACCTTTACCTTGATGGCTAATCTTCTGCCATCACCATGCTATCCAACTGTCTGGGGATCCTCCTCCTTTGATAATATTGCCAAACAGCGAGCAGCCACCTACCTGAACCACTGCTGAGATACATAAGCATTAGCTTATTTCCAGAGTTTCAACTCCTAAATCTGTCTTGGTTATTCTTTTCACTACCAACACATTCTTTTAGCTCTGTTACATTCTGGGGAAACTGAGAGTAATCAATTCCTTTATGGAACAAATGCAGGAATTTTGGCTTATCTCCTTTCAAAAGACCTAGAGTGAGATGCATGTCAGTTGTACAGCTATAGTTTTAACCCGTCTCTTAAGGATGACACCACCTCTGTTAGTAATTGCTCTTTACCATACTTGTATGCCAGAACTAATTCAGTTTCATGGAAGAATCTAGTACTAAAGAAATTTATAGAAGACTCTTTGAAAAGAAAATGTACATTGTTCTCAAAAGTGTGATAAAACCATCTATCCAAGTTTGAGTACTTCATGAAATCGAGTCCCTTACTAGCAGTTCTGTTCTGAACAGTGGGTATAGCCCTAGCATCAAGTCAAGCAAGTACCTGATACAGATTTTGGAAAGGACAGGCTGCCTCAAACAATTCTTTGAAGCTCATGGCAAAACAATCTAGATATTCTGAGGCAAGAATGGAGTAAGAGGGCTAGAGCACTGGAGGGTCTTATTGAAAAAGTAGCTTTATTTTTAAAAGGCAGATGGAAACTGGAAGTTTGGACATCACTCCTGGTCACAGGACCATGACAGCCTTTCCTGCCATGTGTCCACACTGAATTTAGTGTCCAGCCTGGCAGTGTGCCCTGAAATCCATCTGATTGTATGATGATCTGATTTAAGTTTCCCAGAGATATTTTGGTAAAGTTTCATCTACTAGAAGTCTCATTAGGGAAGATAAGTGTTGCAGTGACCAGAAACCCACAGGTCCCAGGACAGCTCAACCATGGTGTATATACACATTGGGGAACAAGAGGCTGGAAAGCAGCCCTGTGGAAAGGGATCCCTGGGTCCTGGTCAGTGGAAATTTGAATCTGAGCCAGCAGTGCCCTGGAGCCAGGAGGGCCAACCCTGTCCTGGGGGCATCAGGCCCAGCATCACAGCCGGGCAGGGGAGGGGATTGTCCTGCTCTGCTCTGAGCTAGGGCAGCCCCACCTCGAGTGCTGGGGGCAGTTTGGGGGGCCACAATGTAAGAAGGATATAAAGCTGTTAGAGAGCTTCCAGGGGAGGGTAATGAAGGTGGAGAAGAGCCTTGAGGGGAAGCCATGTGAGGAATGGCTAAGGTCAATTGGTCTGTTCAGCCTGGAGAAGACTGAGGAGAGTTTTCTCAGAAGGGGACATGCAGGGGAAGGAACCAATGTGGTGATCTTGTCTGTGGTGATCAGTGACAGGACTCAAGGGAATGGCCTAAAGCTGTGTCAGGGGAGGTTTAGGCTGGATATTAGGAAAAGGTTTTTCACCCAGAGGGTGGTTGGGCACTGGAACAGGCTACCCAGGGAAGTGGTCACAGCACCAAGTCTGACAGACTTTAAGAAGTGTTTGGACAATGCTCTCAGGTACAAGGTGTGATTCTTGGAGTATCCTGTGCAGATCTAGGATGTGGTCTTTGATTTTGGTCTTGTGAGTTCCTTCCAACTCAGGGAATGAATATTAATAATTCTGTGAAGTCTCTGCATAATGTAACCTCATCAGGTAATCTTCCATATAATTCATCACGATGGTGCTTTAATAATCATTAATACAGTAATACATAATACTTTGATCCTTTATTACCATGTATTTTGTAATACATCATAATACTTTTTATCCATGTAATGTGTTAGTAAGTCTATTTAACACTTGTAATGTGCCTTTAGATTCCCCAAAGGAACTAACTAAAGAAAAACTTTAATTATTCTCTTCTAGAAGTATAAAAATGTAAGGTTATCCTTGTGTCTGCAGTACAGTAGGACATGTGATCAGTGCACACAACCCATGCAGCAGGGAAGAGTATTGACTCATAAGAACTGAAGTGGCACTTAGCACCTGAAGCTTATGGTCAGGACTTAAAAAAACAAACAAAAACAATACCAACATACTAGACTAGCTAGTCCAATACATTCAAACTTTTGTTCCCAAGAAAATAAAAAATCAGAACTTGATCTCTTGAAGGTATTCAGTTTTTAGAAGTATCCACTGATTTTAGAAGGGACCTACAGAAAGCTCAGCAATTTTGAGACAGCAGAGCAATTTAATCATCAAATAAGGACGTGGGTACCTATTTACTCTCTAATTTCTGAAAATCTCAACCTAGATTTGTCTAAGTACAAAATCATCTGATTATTTAGATGCTAGCTGAATAGAATTCCACTTTACACATATCATTTAGTCAGCTGAACCACTACCAGGTGCCTAACCGAACTAATTACATAAACTTACTAAAGGAAGTTGGACCTGTTCTTTCCCTATTCCCATCTTATAACTGTGTAGCCTTCCTAAAAGTACACTGCAATCTCTTCACAGAAGAAACTAATTTCTTAATGAGAACTGTAAAAATACTTTGAGAGCTGCAGAAATAACAAAATAACATTAATTCTTTTCCAAATTGCAATAATGTAGAAAATG
This sequence comes from Anthoscopus minutus, assembly GCA_013399455.1. Lineage (NCBI taxonomy): Eukaryota > Metazoa > Chordata > Aves > Passeriformes > Paridae > Anthoscopus > Anthoscopus minutus. The sequence continues at coordinate 6,855 of VWYI01024890.1, forward strand.
CCCTAGATAACAGCAAATAAATACCAGTGAGAAATAAAAGCAATTAAACCAGTCTTTTTCAGCTTGACAATTCCAAATCTCAGAGGCTACATCACCAAGGTTATGCAACTTATTTTGCCACATAATACTGTCATCCAAGTTGATTAGTGCTTGATTTGTAAGCCTTTTTCTAAAAAGACAGGACTAAACAAAACTGTTTGCAACTGACTATGCTCTGATCAAGTCACTCAGTACTGCTTTTTTTTTTTTTAAATGTATCTCATAACTCTTTAACCAATGATCAGTTTGGCCCTTTTGTGAAAGAAGTAGTAAATATCATATCTCATCTCCACAAGCTCTGCTATGAACTCATCCCAACTCTTTAACTAAGATACTCATTCATTTTTCTACCTGGTCCTTCCCAGATTTTAAGTCAGGATGTACCTCTAGACTTTCCCTTAATTGCACACTACTGTTTTCCCCTTCCTGTTCTATCTTTCCAGTTTTCTCCACCAATTATATGTTCCAATACGACACAGGTTTTACTTGTGTATTATGGAAAATAATACAGGCCCAGATGCCACATGCAGGAAGATACACAAATAGAGAAACAGTATATTTGAGATTAATACAGCTGCTTCACCTGCAGGAGCCAGTGTCTGGAATCTGTGCCATCCACTCTTCTGAGTAAAAAGAAATGAATGAGTTAAAATAAACAATGAATGATTTTACACAGAAACCAACAGGAATGCATATTCCTACTGGTTTGTCTTTTTGGCTACATTTGCCTTTTGAGAATACCATTTGGGAAAATTGTTTAGAACTCAGACAAATTGAACAATAAAACTGCTCTAAACTAAACTAGAAAGACAGCGTGTAGATGGAACATGCTACAGCTGCGTCAAGAAAAAGCTGTGTAGCTCAGCAAAACAACAATTTAGGAGGGTTCCAGAGCTGAGATCTAGCAGACATTTGGAATATAAAGGAAGTTCAGTCCTTGAGAAAACAGAAAACTTCAGAGATCAAGGGGCTGATTCTTCAGAGCTATCCCTTTTCAGAAAGGGAATCACTGACTTTTCTGATAAAGACTTTGCATTAGTATCTCACTGCCACAAAAATCCTTCCAACACAAGAAGTGAGACCTAGTAGCACTGTAACTGCAACTGGAACAATTCAGAGATTCAGATTTAGAAAAATAAATACAGTAGAAAATCATTAGTTAACTACAGATTTACAGAAACAAAAACAACCAGCAAATAAATCCAACACTATTTCTTATGTATACGCCATCCAGCTTGCTTTTCCTCCCTCTCTCTGTCCCCAAAGAGCAAAAACCTACTGTACAATGCCTTCTGAAGGCTGTCTGCCTGCTATCCTCACTGCCCACCTACCGTAGGGAGCAGCTCCTCCCACCTGCACATAAAAGCCAAGTGCATGCTACCAGCAGCAGATCAGAGCACTTTCTCAGTCCTCCACTGTTTTGAGCCAGTGATCTTCTCTCCTTGGATCTTGTGTACTCAAGGTAAGATTACTGCTACTTCAGGTTTCTGTTCTAACCAGCTATTATGAGGAAGTCTTAATGTGAACTCTAGCACTGCCTTGCTGGGTGGTGCTGGCTCCCCCCGCCTTTTTTTTTTTTTTTCAGATGTAGTGTCATCTGACATTTAAGTTAGTAACAGTCTGTTGTTTTAGCAGTGAAATAAAAACAGATCTTGCTGGGAAACACTGTGGCTGGGAAAAGGTCTTCTCTCCCTTTCCGACTGGGTTTGAAGTGATTAGTGTACCCAGACCAATTATAACAATTTATTATCCCTCTTAATATCCTTCTCAGTCCAGTCAAAGTTATGAAAAAAAATTCACTGTAAAGCTTCCTTAAATTCTGTTTGAGGAAAAAAAATGCTTACTGTTAATTTAAGGAAGGAACTGGGTTTTATTGCTAATATCATTTACTAGCCAGATTGAGACAATCTTGGTACTGAAGTGCATCTTCACAGGTTTCACTGCCTTTAAAAAAAGTGTGATGGAACTTAAGCCCTCACAGAAGCACAGTAATAAGACTGATAGAATTCATTATCTTGTACCAAATACACTTAAAGTAGATGTTTTACAAGCAAAGTTCTGCTTCTTGGACCTTGTGTCTCTATGAAACTTTTAGATTAGGCTTGTTTATATTTTATCTGCAGTTTTCCTACACAGGCATTTCTAGCATTAGAGGAAGGAACAGTTAAGTGCCTCAGAGACAGCTACTGAACAGTTAAAACATTTACAAGTGGTTTCAAAACTGTATTTGCATTCCCACCCATGCATCTGTCCATCCTCACAGAGATGAATCTATTAGTGACCAGTAGCAGTTTTTCACATTGAGTCACTGCACTTCTAACACACAGTCACCTGTTTAAAGAAATTCCATCACAGAAATCCTAATCCTACAATGCCTCTCTCCACTGCTCAGAGAGGAGGGAAAGCATGGGCTACCAAAAGCAAGCAGTTAATGCTGCCTGTAAATACATAATACATTCTTCAGATAAAGAGTGATATTTTCTTCTTTATGTCCAATTTGCTTTCTAAACTTGAGTCTTTCTTGGTCTTCCACAAATAGAAAGTCTTCTCTAGAAAATAATTATGTCCATATATAACTGTACTCACATTAGCTGCAACATTTTAAGCTGTCGCACTGTACAACAGAAGAACTCTGCTCCAAGTACCCTTTTCTGCATACTGTACCTAGGATTTTTTCTGATTTTATAAGTTATCTATTCTAACTAGTGGGGAAAGAAAAACACTGCCTTCAGCTATTTGCCTGAAAGATTATGTATCTTTTAAAAAAACCCCAAACAACAAAAATCCAAAACCCAAATAAATGGAACTATTCAAAACCAAAGTACAGTGCTTTCTATAACAAATTAACAGCAAAACTATTTTTGCATCCAGGTAATTAACATAAATTGCCCACAGAAGACAGGAAGAGAGCCCATTGGTTTTCCTCATAACTGGTATTAGCTCTGAGCTACAAAATTTTATTTCTTAGTTAACATCTGATTTTTACAGCAAGCCCCCCCTTTCCAAAAACACCCCTGTAGTAAAACACAGATATGTGATTTGAAGTGAAATGCATACAGAATTTAGGTTTACAGTGTGTCAGTAAAGCCTCATTTATTCACATAGAATTCTGATCTATCAGATACATCAAAATTTTTAATAGAGCAAATTTAATGGAAAAAAAATAATGCATTTGTCACAGGAAATGTATATATAGCAAAATGCCTTTTATTAAAGCCTGGTGTGAAATGTAATGTTTTCGCATTTGAGAAATGGATTGCAAGACACATTACAAAAAACTTTATTCAAAGGAATGCACCTAATTTAGATCAGAATCTCCTCTGAGATTCTTCTCTCTTAGGCTGAGTAGATAATTCAGCTTAGCATCACTTTGCAGCAAGGGATGAAGGGAAACTGCACCCAGCAGATCTCCAAGAGAACTCAGATGACCAGGAATGCATTTATTGACCTCTGTGCTCATCTGAAACTCCTTTTTACAAGATCAAGCACACTGATATTAAAATAAAAATACTGCAATTTTAAAGTAATGCTACAACCTGAATTAAAGGAAAAAAAAGGGAATTGCTGGGAGAGCAAGGAATTCAGATTTTTTTAGTAACGATCATAATGTTTAAAAATAATTAAGGTAAAGATTGATTTTTTCAGCCACAGACCAGGTAAGTGTTAAGTAGGGACACTAAGCCACTTCTGGCAGTTATGCTTAGGTTTTTTAGGTATTTAGGGCAGTAATATCTACTTAAGCCACTAGTGTAACTCCCAGTCCTGTCTAAAGTGCTAGACTAGATACATAGAAACAGGATAAACATATCACTGTCTACTTATCTATGCATAGTTCTGCCACTGCCTAGGATGAATTCTTACCTTCAGGAATTTATTTTCACACCTCTATGTAGGGAGAGATTATGTTTTCCTCTGCCTCTGCTGTCACTAAATATATAAAATATTTTACCCAAGGTCACAGTGAAAATTCATGTTGGAGTGTCAGATTTAGCTCCTCTGGTTTCCAGGCCAGCACTAATCCCACACTTCATTTTGTATTCAGCCTTATACAGTCCACCCCTTTGTAGCTCCTCTGTCTTTGCATGACTCTTAAGGGCTGAACAGTGGGGAGAATTCCAGTAACAAATCTTAAGAGAGGTAATTTACTCCTAACACACTTTCAAACTTCCTGTGAAACTCTTTACAAACCCCTTAACATGATTTACAAATAAATCATTCTTGGAGGGTGTAAATAAACAATTAAACAAATAAGCAAATGCTCATCTCTTTCTCACACTCCGTGGTTAAAGGAGACCAGCTCAGTCTTGGGAGGCTGAGGAAGCAGAGATCCACTGCCATGGACCACACATGATGGGCAACATCTGACTGTAAGAACTCAGTCTTGGTAACTCAGCAGCAATAAAGAGCTCAAAGAGAAGCTCATAGGGCCTAAGCAAAATTATTGAAAGGATCTCATAGGGGACATTAATATTAATCTTCCTTTCTTTTCCACATTCATTATCATGTGCCACTTCTATAAAAATATAAGATATAATTTCATATCCATTAAAACAAACAAACAAACAAAACCCAAAGCCCCAACCACCAGCTTTGTCCTATCCCTCTAGTTTTTAGCCCTCGAGTTAATTTATGAGGGTACAGATTCATAACTGCTTCTGTGGCTTTGCAAATACTGCATTTCAAAAAAACCTCAAAACCAACAAAACAAAACCAAAACCAAATAAATAAAAAAAATCCTCACCTCACCCAACACATTCCAGTGCTCATTTTCCAGAGTTATAACCCTAGCAATGGAGGCCTTGTCTCTTACTCTTTTGACTCAAAAATTACTGCTAAGCATGCATTGTTCATAAATGAAGTAGTGAACATTTGAGAGGTAACTGGAGGACTAGAAAAGGAACCATTAATGGTCATCTCACTATCTGCCACAGAAGACCATTTGTATATATCTATCAGCATATCTGTGTGGCAGAATTTTTTGCCCTCTTATTCTGTGTTTTGCTATGTATCTCAGGGGAGGTAAAATTAAGTTTTATCTCTTAAGCTTAAATATATCCCTATACTTTCCCATACTTCTTTTGCCTTCCAGTTATTGTAGTCTGTGGGTTCTTTCCTTTCTCTACAGGGAGATAATTTTTAATTTTCACTACTGTCATATTTCTAAAAGAGCAATGGTTCAATGAAGGTAATGTAATGAGGGACAAGACAAGACAAAAACATTGGGGCAGTTTGTTCTTCCTGTTAAAAAACCAGCAAACAGCTGTACTTAACTGTACAAAAGTTCCTTATTTTTGCCACTTACACTTTCTAGAGTTTTGTGCAAGTGTTACTGCCTTTTTTCTGGCTTTCCCTCACAAACAGAATTCCCAGAAAAAGTTGTGGATCTATGTATGTTTAAAAAGATAATGAATGACTCCTGTTTATGAAGCCTTTTGTGAGTCTTGAGCAATAACTATGCCTATTCTCTGTAGTCACCAGTAAACAATTTTGCTTGCTGTCCCTGCACTCCTGAAATGTTGGATGTGTTTCTGTAATTGTCTTGATGTGTAATGAATTTAATGTCTCATAATTGCACTGCAGGGAATTAATACCACTATGAAGTCTTAGGACATCTTTAGGTGATTAAAACTTCATGCAAGTCCATATTTTATAGCAAAAACAAGATAAATATAAGTTTGTTGCTTATGCATTTGAAACAGTTGAGGGGTGACATTAAATGCACCCTTTCCAAAAAGGAGTGAGAATCAGTGCCCTCTGTTGTGGTTATAAAAAACACGTAAAGCTGCCCTATGAGAGTGTTGATCAGTTCCCTCTGCTGGCTACAAAGCCCAGGCCAGATGAGCAGCTGTGTTTGCGGAGGCGAAGGTCTAAAGTTCCATTCCCAGTGCTGTGAGCCTGTGGTGAACTTATGACTGTGGTGTCTGTGCATGTCTGTGGACATCATTCTTTATGGGGTCTCATCAACAACCACACCGAGTTCAACATGAGGGCACTCAAAAATAAATGGACTTCCTGGTAGGTAAGAAACTTCCCACTTTGGATTTGAGAAGCATGCTAGCAGCTGTGCCATTCACATTTCTACACAGCTAGGGCATCCTTCTGTTCTGCATCATATCCACACTTTGCTTTTTCCACCTCTTCAAGACAAATATGTGTGTGTGCTCATTACACTCATTTTAGAGACATCTGGGCAGTTAGCGCAAACATACTTGGCAGTCCTGAAGTGTAACACTTCAAAATGTCAGCTCCTGACAACTCCACATTTGCAGCTAAAAAGAACACTTCAACCTTCAAAAAAACATAAGCAAAACTAACAAAAACCCCACCACAAAACAAAATAGAAAAAGAACCTAACTACTTCTTTTCCATCCCTGTAGGAAAAGGCCTATGTAACCTGGTTACACAACTGCAGAAGCAGGTCATATACAATTTATGCAGTCACTCTGAAATAAAGTTGAGATGAAAAAAAATGTACTGCAAGCTTAAGAAGGTTTTTGTTTTGAAAAATATCCTCAGCACTAAAAATCACAAACTCCTGAATCAACTATGCCAGTTTACTTCAACTCCTAGGATTCTATCATGGCAACATATAGAATACATAAAAGCTATGCCATTAAAGGGAGAATGAGTCAAAACTAACAGTTTAACATAGTAGATATCAAAGGTATATTAAAAGCCAGAACTCTGAAACATCTGCAGCATGTTTCCTGCTAACTAAAAAAACAACCACTCTTTCCAGAGCAACATACTGCTGCATTCTTCACTATGAAAGAAAGAGGTTGACAGTAGCACACTGGATTTGCATAAGGAACTCCAAGCAAAGCATTTGACCATTTTTGCAACAGAAAATACTGGAGAGTAAAACAACGTTCTAACAAAATCCACTCTCATTATATGACTCCATAACACATGCATGTAATACATATTTTCTGAAATGGAGGTACTTACTTTGCCTCACACTCAACACAGTTTTCAAAGGGACAGAACAGAAGGTGGCACAGCCACACAAACCAAAGATAATCAATTTACCACTAAAGAAATCTAGCAGTCAAGTCTGCTTATGCCAGCACATAACTCACCTCTGTTCTGCCCTTCCATTCTTCCCACCACGCATAGAGTTCCAGTGAGTGCACAGTATCAGAACAAGTCTTTATGTTGCTTGGAGACCAGAAATTCTCTTTCAGCTTGCCTTAAAGAAAAGCAACAACAACAGAAAAAAAGGTTCAAATATTTCCTAGTATTCATTTTTAAATGAAGTAGGGAATCTTAGTTGAACTCACAGTTGATAGATATTAATATAAAACACACAACTGGGACCCTTGCTGGCAAATCTCAGCAAAAAGTCAAGAGGTAGTTGCTTTAGGTCAAAGCTGAGAAATAAGAGCATGCAAGTGAGAAAAGTTTATGTTGCCAGCATTGATAGATCTGTCACCTGCACTATATACAAAAAGCAAATAAGCAAAGAGCAGTTAAGGAAGTGTATCTCACAAGCACTAGCATTCACAAAAAACATATTTTAGAAAATGAAGGAGGGGAAAAAAGACAACGTGCAGTACTTATTTCCTTTCAGTCAGTAGCTTGAATTGAATTTACCATAGTAGCACGTCACACTGTTTGCTGCAGAAAAATGCAAAGTTTAGGCCTTTAGGAGTAAGTCTCTTGTGCTTTACGGATTCCAAAAATGTCAGTGCTTGTCAAAGTGGTTTTGAAATAAAACCAAAACCATGTTAATAAAATAAACTTTCCAAGACAATGCTGGCCAAAACTGATTCTTAGATTTCTTTTCAGTAATAAACTGCCTCTGTGGTTACTGAGTTGATAGGGAGAAGGATTTAAAGGATCAAAGCCAAGTTCTGGTTAAAAAAAAACACAAGAGAACACTGAAACAAAACACAAGCCCTACAGTGAATGGACAGACTTTTGCTGAAGGTGGGCAGAGCTTAGAAAAATCCAGCTATGCTTTCAAAAATGGCTGTAATCACTATTAGGCTCTAATTGAAGATATTCCAGGACTGCAACATTCATTGTGAATACACCTTGTGGCATGCTGCTGTAGATTACTGGACAAGCCTCAGTAGTTTAATGTGTAATCACAGGTTGAATGCTAGTTCAGAAGAGCTACCCTGACTATTTATTAAGTAGTAATTCCCTAAGTGAATTAACAACAGCAAGGATTCTGTCCCATCTTACCCCAGCCTTATGGATGAATAGCTCAAAAAATATGCCACAGTCAAGGCTGGAGGTGTTCATGATGAGCTGAGTTCCTGCTGTGCACACAAACTCCTGCACAGCCAGGCAGTGAGAGCTCGGGGCTGTTCTGCTGTAAGTTCCCATAGATGCAGACACAGCAGCAGTTCCTGTCTTCCACAGAAGAAAGTAGTGCCATAGTTGGACATTCTGTGTCTGTTACTGGAGCTCCTGCTCTCCTCCAGCAATGCAGTACAGTCCAAGCTGCCACTGCAAGGATGGATTTTTTAAGTTTTTATGCTTACGAACTCCAATGTTGGGATATCTGAGCATAACTTAATACATCAGGAAACATGGAAGGCATTTCAGGATTGTTCCTAGCATTACTAGTCTCAGCTAAAAACATTGTTCACACAGAAAACTGTATGCTTAGCATTCAGATGTCATACTTGATTAAAGGAGTAATTTTTTTTTTTTTAATGCACTGGTATAGAATTATCAGATGGCTTTTAAATTGTAGTTTAAAGGAGATCCATTCATCTCAGGTATGTTTTGTAATGCCACCTTCATTCCATTTCAATTTTAGATTGCTCTTAAGCAACTAGCTGCAAATACTCAGTGTCTAAAATCCAAGCAGTGGTGGCTAGTTCTGGCATGTGATTCTTATGGAATATTTCTGTTCCACAGTCAGGACAAGACAGCTCTTTAATTCAAATTTCAAGCACAAAAACTACCTTTCACTGAGTTCAGAACTCACTTACAGTTAATATTTATATATTATTCTTCTAAATACCCTATTTTCAACATTACATCTCTCACTTCTTTACTGAACACTGTCAAGATCTCAATACAAAAGGACTGACAAGCAAACTAAATTCAATTGGTGACTTCCCAAAGGCATTTTCTCTGCTACATGTGCTTCAAACTTTCTACTAACTGCTTATCTCCTGAAAATAAGTATTTCAAAAATAAACAGAAACATCTATTTTCAATGCTCCACTTGTCAATCACATTTCAAGGGCTGGAATTGTAGCTTGATGGACATTCACAACATACATACAGCCTTATCCCTCAAAACAAAGACCGAAGCTGAGACTGAGAGCTGCTCCTGAAATTCTTCTCAAACCTGAAGGAGACTGAGGCAGTAACATGGGACTTTCTGGGGGCACTCAGCATGACAGACCTCAGCTTGGGGTGCAGCAACCCTTCCTTCCTGTCTTCTCTGCCAACAGACAAGATGTGAAGTATTTTTGCTTTCTCAACTGCTTATAAGTTGAGAGAGCTTCAAGAAAACACAAAATGTTGTACCTAATTCCCAAAAGCTATCAAGTCAGCAGGAGTTTGTGTCTGCATTCTGTACATTCTGCACTCTTTGTGTCCACTATCAGTGGGCATCCTTCTTCCTAAGCTTTGTTAACCTTGTCCCAGGTCTAAGATGACAGAAGCATATGAAGGCCTAAAACTTAACAAGGCAATTCTACCAACAAGAATTAGTTTTTCTACCCTGGCCATCACTCAGAGCTTGCTTGTTAACTGCTCTCTGTTTCGCGAATGAATCTCCCTTCTTGCTGATTAGGCTTAAAAGTACATGAAAATCAAACATTAAAGTACTTCCTTTCTTAAGACAATTTTACATATTCCACGCTTGGCAACAAGCAGATTGCATTTAGCGACGACTGAGTTGCAATGGTGCTGTAGTTACTCTGAAACAAAACCAAACCGCAGGGCACCCTGAGGGCTCCACCCTGCTCCACGGCCATTACCTGCCGGTAACACGGTCCTAAGGAAAGCTGCCATGGCCCGGCGAGGTGGTGACACCCCGCCCTCACCGGGCTGTGGGGACATCTCATCCTCACCGGGCTGTGGTGCCAATCTTCCCCTCACCGGGCTGTGGTGCCAATCTTCCCCTCACCGGGCTGTGGGGACATCTTCCCCTCACCGGGCTGTGGTGCCAATCTTCCCCTCACCGGGCTGTGGGGACATCTCATCCTCACCGGGCTGTGGTGCCAATCTCACCCTCACCGGGCTGTGGTGCCAATCTTCCCCTCACCGGGCTGTGGGGACATCTCACCCTCACCGGGCTGTGGTGCCAATCTTCCCCTCACCGGGCTGTGGCGAAACCCCTGCCCTCACCGGCCCGTGGTGAAGGCGGGGCCAGTCCAAGCACGGCCCGGGCTCGGGGTCCCTCTCAGTCGGGCTGGGCCTCCTCGCCCTGGAGCGGCTCTCACCTCCCATGATGGCCGTGGTTCTGTCACGCTCCAGCGTCAGCGCCATTTCTGTACAGAGGCAGTCAGAAAACTCGTTTACAACCTGTTCCTCCCATTCCCAAAGGAGAGGTGAGGGTTGAGGAGAGCAGAAACTCCCCACAGCCCAGTTAGCTGAGAAGCATTTATGGAAACACAATGCATTTGAGGTTTCTTGGGTTTTGGAGATACAGTCCCGGGGCTTTGCTTCTGCGTGCCAGCCCTCGGCGCCGCCTGGAGAAGGATCTGGTCAGCATAGCTCGCACAGATGCTGGAAGGCCAGAAAAGAAGGAGGCTGCAGGGGAGGCTTCACTCTGAGCTGGAAAGAAAATCTCACATCATGAGGGAAGGCTGCTCTGAAAGAGAAGGGAGGCTGCTCAAGCACGCACTACAGGAGGTTTAGGACCTTTCAGATTTCCACATCTAGATGCAAAACTGAAGCCATTCTCAGCTGGAAAGAACAAAACCCAAAAAACCAAACCCAAACCAAACCCAAAACAAAACCCAAAAAACCAAAAACCACCATTTTTAAGTTAATACTCTTGCATCTCAAAATCCAAAAACCCACCTGCAGAGGATACTACTGTATATAGGTATATGGTGTGAGAGTAACTAGTCCTGTAGAGTTAAAATTCTAAACCCTCAGAACTCCCCCAAAAAGTACCAAGCACTTGGGCGGGATGTGAGGAAAGAAAATAATAAAACTACTCCACAGGCAGGGAGTTCAGAAGGCAAACAGCGGAATGGAACAGCTTCATCATTTCTTTACAATGTATTCTCCTGGCCCTGCTTTGCTCAACACAAATGTTTTTAAGGCTGAGTTGTTTGATCTGTATGTTACACCCCCTAGCATGGTGAAGCTCTGTCTCATGATCAAGGGTTTGAGACAAACAAAAAGCAGCAGCTCCTGAACTTGAAGGCTTTTAAATTATACACAGAGCAAAGCTTATTACTGGACTTTTGCTCCAGTCACTTTAACACAATCCTATTTACACAGATGATTGGTATGTCTGGAAAGACACTATGCTACAAATGCTTCACTTCCCTTTCCTGGCTGCAGAAGCATCCAAGAACCTCACACACAGCAAGTTAATACATTTATCCTTACAAGCATCCTGGCAACATCACTCTGGTTTTAGAGGAAAGTGAGGCACAGAGAAAGATGCTTATGTAGGATTTCAAGAGATTGCTCCTGGCTAGATTCTCAACTGTCTTCTCATCGTGGTGGGAGTTAGATTGAAAGTATGATTCCCATCTGGGCACCTCAGTGAGAACCAGATTTTCATGAGTGATCAGCACCCAGTAGCTCTCACAATGGCACTTGCAGACAGATTTTCTAAGAAGTTCCTTTGGTCTTCTGGCCACTGCTTCAGTGAAGGCAGAGAACTTTTGAAAACTCTTATCCTGTTTGTGGGTGCTGAGCACTTCTCAAAATTCTTGCTGAAGTGACCTGGCCGAGGATGCAGACTAAAATCTGAGTGGAACCACTTTGCCTAATCCCTAGGCCAGTGATTTAACCACAAGTGTATTCTTCCATCTTCAGCAGAGAAAGAATTAGACACTAGTTGGGGCAGCAGTCAAAATGCTAAACAGCCACCAGTATCCATGCCTGCCAGGAAAAATGCCCGGATACTTGTGGGCAAACCAGACAGCCACATTTTGGTACTTTCCTGAGAAAGAATTATTTCTACTAGCAGTGACAGAGTCTGGCAACCTGGTTTATGCTCTTTCCAGATGTACCTCTTCCCTTCTGGGCTAAAACCTTTGTGAACATGCCCCCAAAACAGGCACACCCTCCCCACTCTTCAGAAAATCCAGCAGCTATCCAAATGCTGTCCTGTCTCCATTATTCTTAGAAAGCCAGGCATGCTTGGGCAAGACAACACTGTTTTGTGTAATGATTAAGAAGCAGTGATCATGTCAGTGAAGATTCTTGTTTTCATTGAATATTTCATTCATTTTTGAACATAAGCAACCACTTAGCTGCAGTTCTGCTAGATGCAGAGGAGGAAACACATGCTGTTCTTGGCCGGACTTTACCTCTGTGGGAAGCAGCAGCCTCCTTAAAGCAGCCTCTGTACACTGTATGATTTAGCTACATTTATGATTTTCCTGAACCTCAAGCAAGGACCTGAGTACCTGAAAGTGCAAATGTGTGCAAAACCCCTAAGCCCCAGCTTGGATCCTCTATTTCCTGCCCTGTTTGTGTGGGGTCCATTTGCAAATGACAGTTTCCAAAGCCCTGAGCTAAAGGCTAAGTTAAAAATTCTTCTTCAAACTGACTATATTCATTCATCTGCCAATTGAGATGCTGCTCTGTGTCACTCAGGAGCAGCTTGTTGGACTGTTTATCACAGAATTTCATGTGAGAATGCAACTTTCATTAAGTGCTCTCTGTCTTGCCTCTGTCCCCAGCTTTCAGATTGTCTCCCAAGCATCTGATGAGTCTGGCAATATGAAGGCAACCAGTCACTAGTATGCTTTAAGGGAGCACAGATACCTCATGGTAACTACTGAATGAAAATGTTTACAGAAAAATACTTTTGTAAAACAGCTCAGACTGAGCTGTTTCTGAATGTTGAGCTCAAGCTTCAAGCTGTATAAGCCAAAAAATACAGCTGTATCTTTTCTAGCTACAGCTAAAACCAGCAAAGTGCACTGGAAAAACCTTTTTTTGGGAGGAGGGGGAGAGAAATACTCCCCTCACTGAGGATTACATCTAGAAGCAAGTGTGAACATTTTTCTGCTCTGCTGGTTCTATACCTGCAATAGCTCACAACATAAGTGATGATTGTGGTTTGTACTTTGTTGAATGGCTGCTTTCACTTGATTCTGCTATCTACTGCAGTAATTATTGTAACAACTCTTGTCAGAATCTGGACTTCAGATCACCGCCCCAGTCTAATATTACAGCCTCAGCTTTACAAACAGCAGAAGTGAGGCAGGAAGGGATGAGCTCATGAAGAACATTTATGCAAGCAGTTAACTCCACATGCTTTGATGTACGTTGTGACCTAAAATGTTAGAGGGAATATCACTGTAGGAACTTGATTTATGATTAGTTGTATTGTGGGCTTTACGGTCCTGTATTAAATTCATCACTACAACTTTTCACTTCCTCCATTTTGCAGATTTTTGTCTATTTTATATTCTTTTTTCCTAGCCAAGAGAAACCGAGGCATTTCAGTGAAAAAGCTGGGGTCAACTGAGGGCCCAGGTCAAGAAGTCTGTCTTGGGTGTCACTCCTGTAAAAACAAAATCTAGCAGCAGTTCAAAGATCTTAGTTCAGAGAGCAGTGAGGTGATCAGGATACAGCTTGCTGGCAAAGACCTGGGAGATGTGACGCTAGAGCAGAGGTACCAGAAGGGATCTGAGAAAGAGGCTGGTAGGTTTGCTAGTCCGGCCTGATGTGCCTTTGGAGCAAGAGCAAACAGGAATTCCAGTGGTGGCACAAAGGATGCTGACAGTAAGCAAGGTTGGTATGCAGAAGAGGAATCCTTCTGTGCAATTGGCTTACTCTGGAGTACAGGTCTTGGAACAGTAGGGCTGTTCCATTTTGCTTTTCAAGCTATATCAGCACTGACTTTTTCTCCTGGTCTTAAATGTAATTTGTGGCTTGTCTTTTGTATTAACAAGGTAGCACAGCGACTTAAAGGTAGGATAATCATCTCCAGATAATCAGTGTAATTTTGAGATGCTGTTAGTCTGGGAAGTCTGTGTTTCTGTCAAAATTTGTCAAGAAATGTGCTCCAAGAATTGTGAGACATTTTCTTTTACTACTAATGCTTGCATTTCCACAAGGAACCTGTAGTTTTGAATTTACATATTCTGAGAAAATGTTTTGCTTAGAAATTCTTGCTTAATCCTTCAGGAAGTAATTAGAATTACTTATTAAATATAATTACTTAGAATTGGAAGAAAATCCACCATCAGGAGAGAGCAGTCAGCATTTCCCAAAGCATTCTTCTCTCTGTGCCCATGCAAACAATCCCTTGAAATCATTGCCTGACACATGTCTTGTAAGAACCCGAGTCGCATTTTTAACCCAGACAAGCATTAGAGAAAACTGTACTTCAGGAAACTACACAAGGCAGCCTCCTTAGACTGAGTAGTTTCCAGCCTTTACAGATTCACCCAAAACAAAGCAAAACAGCCTCCTGACTGAATTTACACAGCTAAATAAATAATCTTCTAAGTGTTTAAATGTCATTGTGAAAGTAAAAAGATGATATGTGCTGTATATCATCTCTACAAAACCAGAAGTAGTTGTATTATAAATAAACAGAGTTTGCTTGGTATTAGGGACATAGGAAATTCCATTCAAGAACAGACAAATGGCACATCTTGTCTGGTATCCTGCATCTGGCACAGGCCTACAACAGATGCTTAAAATACTTGGTTCCCTTGGTCACAGTCTCCCCTGTTCTACCTGCCACCAACGTTATAAATCACAGTTTTACTGACCTCTGGTGAAAGTCCCTTCCCTGCTCACTTGCATAATGTGGGAGGTGGAAGCAAGGGCCAAGGGAATATGTATTTGCCCTGTGTGATCCTTATTGCACCATTTGGTACCAAGTTTGCCCAGACTGTGGTTCTGACTGATGCAGAACACATAAGGCATTGCTGCCTGTGTTGCCCATGTAGCCAAACAAAACAGCTTATAGGTGAGGACTTGGCTCCATCCAAAAAAGGGGAGCAAACCCCTTCTCACCCTTGTTTGCACACAGGAGGTCAGCATAGCTACCACTGGCCTATTACTAATTAGCTGCCCTCTTTCTATCAAGGCACTGCCTCCTAATTGCACCCTATTGCTCAATGACATTTATATCCTGGTGTTGCTTTCTTCGTAACTTTGAAAGTTAAAGCATGATGACTGAAAATAAAATGAGCTTATTGTTTATCAAGCAGAGTTCACTTTTGTACTTATTCCAAAAGTTATCGAAACATGGTTCATCTGCCAGTGGGCCTACTTAATGTAGGTTCCCCTCTTTAGGTGACTGGTGCTTCTAGCCATTGTCACCAGTTTGACATGCCTGTATCCAAAAAAACTGTCTTTGAATTCTCCTTTACTAGAAATTTTACTTGCAACAATCTCCTTCAAAATCAACATTAAATTCAATGGTACAGTTAAAGGCCTCTAAAACAGACAAATGAAAAAGACAAAACATTCCCATTAAAAAAGTTAGAAGTTTTTAAACCCCATATATTAATTGCAATAAAGCCTCTCCATATTCCCCTCTGAAATCTAACAGTGTTTTTAAAAGGCTATAGAGAACTTATGACTATAGGTAAAGCAACCAGCTAGGCAAAAAAAAAAGCATTTGAAGGAAAAAAAATTGGGCCGCTCAATTTGAGCATATTGTCTCTATAGTTGCTAAACACTACTTTTAGAGACTGACCTAAGAAATCTTTACATATTAATTAGGGAAAGCTGAATCCTGATGGTGTGTAAGGGCTATTGGATACAGTTTGGTATGTCAGTTTTCATCATGCTCAGGATTTTCTGATTTTGGTTCCATCCTACTGAATTTGACGTTCAGTGTCAGATGTCCAAATCTAGGGCAGATCTTTGATATAGCTACCTCAAATTTTGTATCCACAGAGGACAAAACTTGGCCACATCAATCTGCTCTGAAGAGTGGACATATTAAAGCTGCTACAGTACCTAGGAGAAGTTTGCATCCTTTATCATATTCCAAATCACTATTACAATCAACGAGGTTCAGTATTAATAGGAGCTCTGTGACTATCTTGTACTTCTTTCCTGTTTCACAAGAGCAATGACTTTCAGAATATTCATCTTATTCCAGTCAGGAACAGTCGGAGGGGTTTTTCAAGGCAGACAAATAAGTCAGCTGCTTGTTCCAAATAAATGGAAATGAAGTTCCGAGTTTCCTAGACAGCTTTAAAAGCTACATACAGCAATTCAGCTGCTTAATCTATTATGTTCTACATCTCAAATTTAAGAGGACACAAATTGCATGCTTTTTATTCCAGATATAGGTTTTGTCCACAGCAGCCCACAGCCACCTCGTTTTGTCCCTGTTAACATACATGCTGGCCACCTTGCTCATGCCATTCCCAAGAACGCAAGTAGCACTCTTCAGGAAAAAGAGAAACTGCTGAGGTTCCGAGACTGCCATGGATATCCTAAATAGTAGTGAACCAAATTTCCTAATGTCTGTGATTGCATTTGCCCGGTTGTTTAAAGAGGATGTTAATATTTTGTTTTCTGAGGAGAAATGTTGTAAACCTCAATTAATATATCCATTACAAAAAGGGGATGAATTACAGCTTTAACTGTACAGTAAAACAGAACATCTACATAAGTAAATAATTATAAGGAGATATATAAAACTATAAAAATAACTTCTTTACTGCAAACCTTGCCTTAACAAGAAACATAACTCCTTCCTCCCTCAAGAAATCTGAATACACTGACTCATGTCTTTGTTTAAGTGTCATGGTAAATTTGTTCTTTTATAACATGTAGTAGTTTAGCTTTGAACTTTGGAGTTTTGGAAAAGGCAGAGCGGAAAAATGTTTTCATGGGAGAGGAGTGCACATTCCAGAGCTGTCGACTGTTACTCATTTATGAGGCAGGGGAAAAACTGCTTTGGTTTTAGGCTTTGGTTGATGCAATTTGTTGTCTGGTATTTTATGATAAACCAGAGTTTACACTGTACAATAAAGTATTTCAATTTTCTCTCTCATCTTTCCAGCTTTTACTTGTTCAAAATTGTGACCAATCTTGAAACTGACTGCTGTTGAGGAGAAAAAAATTGTGTGCAACTAGAAGTAATGATCCTTTGTAATATAGAAAGTAGTCCAGTGAGAAGATAACACATAGTTGTGTGTGAATTATAGAAATTCACCAAAGCATAGTGGATGAACACAGATGATATTACTCATAAAACCAGAACAAACCAAAATGTGAGCCCTTTGTGGTGCCTTTGTAACCTGAGCAGCAGTTTTAAACACAATTTTCCTGGACTATTTCGTGTTTATTTCATGTATTAACATCTGATTATATCAAAAATATTAAAATAGGAAAATAAAATAAACTCTCAGTAGCTTATTTATTCAAGTAAAGTAAAAAATATCTTTCTGCTTTCCTGCCTTTTTGAAGGCTATTAACATAAATTCTTTTTTCCTTCTCTTTCTAGAAAAGTAAATGCAGATTTTCAGAGTCCTTCAAATTTGATACTCAGCACTGTTATGGTCTCTTCATTACTGGATGTGGACTCTGGATATCAGAATTGGTATAGTGAAGTACTGTGCTACTAAACTGAGGTAATTTTCTGACATAATTAATGAAAAAGTCTAATGCTGAAACAACACAGTTAACACGTCTTTCAGAGTTTCATTTCTTAAGAAAAACTATC
Organism: Anthoscopus minutus; assembly: GCA_013399455.1. Lineage (NCBI taxonomy): Eukaryota > Metazoa > Chordata > Aves > Passeriformes > Paridae > Anthoscopus > Anthoscopus minutus. Next base: position 24,709 of record VWYI01024890.1, read on the forward strand.
ACAATCAAGAAGGATCTATCTTTTCCAAAATCTTCACAGACAAAAGGTAGAAACTACATGGAATGCTAACCTCTAGCCAGAGATGAGAACTTCTCCATTCACAAAGCCAGAGGATGTCAGGGTATTATTCTGAGAGAGAGAGGCTTTCCCAGGGACATCAACTTCTTTTCAGACACAAATTGAGATTGGTTTCTGCTTATTGGGATGGGCATCCCTACAGTGGCCTACTTCATAAATATGACTCACTCAGCAGGAAAACTGCCTTTCTGAAAGCCCACCAGTCACTGGTCAACAGTGTCATGTTTTCCCTCGAGAAGGGATCTGCTCACAGCACAGGGCTGGTGTAGGCACAGTGTGCTACAGGAACATGTAGCTAAGGATGCAGACAAGAATGCACTCAGCTGCAGACCTGTAGTAAAAAAATGCAGCCTAAGCAGGTGGCTCTGAAGATTGCCCATAAGCATGCAGAGATATAATTAACTTCAGAACCGAGTTATATACAAAAGATTTTCAGAAAGTATCTCTTCCTTTTCTGGCACATCAGTAATCAAGATACTGTCAGTTTTCTGTCCATTGCCCTAATAGCACTGCACAACATTCAAAGTATATTAACATGAATCCTTAAGATTTAAATGGGTTGTCATAAAATCACCACTCCAGAGAACAAGAAACAAAATGCAGAGCTAGGAGCACAGGAAGACTAGCTAGAGGACAGATACATTCATAGAAGGATATCTGACAAAGCTGCTGCAAGCTCCACATTTGCTTTCAAAGTAGTGGAATTCCATTAGAAAACAGTAACCAACATGGAACACAGTTTTTTGAGGTCATTTAAAGCCCTGTCTGTTAAACAAATGATACTCCAATTTTACTTTTTTTCCAAGGCTTCATATTTCTTATATATTTTCAGCAATTTTTGTCCTATCAATCTCCTAAACCAGAACTTTGGACTACTGAGAAATTGCTTGCTTAAAGCGAGAACTCTGATTTCAATACCTTTCTGTTATTAATATTCCTTAAGTTACATTTCAGCTTCCAGTCAAGGTCTGCTGCAATAGTTTCTCTTTTGATGCAAGTCCACTGTACAGTACCTTGGATCTCAGCTAGAACGCACACCATGTCATGTGAACAGTAAAAAACAATATAGCTCAACTTTCCAAAGTAGGTTGAATCAGGAGATTTAAGGATAATCAAAACCATATTTTTACCAGCAAGCACCGCCAGTAAGTCATTGAAGCTATACAAATATATTCATATCCACATTTCACTTCATTAGAAAAAGAATCTCACACGCAGGAGCACCAAAATTCAGAATACTGAATAACTGTGGAACCAAAAAATTGAATAATACAGTGGTCTTTGCATGAGAAGTGCATCATAAAAAGGATTCCTGTAAAACAAGGTGATTCTTCAGACTTTGTATAAACTTTTTTTATGTCTTTTTTAGCAGACATTGGAAAATTTGAAGGACTTTTTATAGAGCAGTATTACTTACAGATTTATTACCTGTATTCTTCAGGTGAAACTTAACTTATGTATGAATTGATATTTTATCAATTATATTATTATTAATCTATATTAATTCTGCCTTTTTTCCACTGCTAACTACACAGGCTGATTTATCAATGTAAGTAGAAGTTAGCCAAACAGCAGCCAACATAGAACAGAGTCAATAGCAGCAATTAATGGCTTTCTTAAGTTTGTTGTGGATTTTTTAATGCTCAGAGCCCATAGAGGCAAGAAATTATTTCCCATACTGGAGATGGAAATACTGTTCACCCCTTTGTAGAATACAAAGCTAAGAAATGAAATTGAAATGATTTAGTCAAAACTGAACACTTGCCTCATCTCAGAAAGGCAACACTTCCCAATTCAGCCAACTTGTGGCTACTTGAAAAAGGGAATAATTTGATCACCTATGCCTGAAATCACACATTTTTAAGTTGTTCTAACCACAGTGTAACAGCTTAACTGAATGATTTCACCACGCAGAGTTATTTCCCACGTTCCTTTGTTACTCCAGTAACGTAAAAAATTCAGGAACTGGAAAGTCATATGATCCATAGAAAAGAGAATATTGTGGTTTCTCAGAAAAATAGTTATTACCAAGTAAGCTATTTTGATTTATTAAATGATAGCTTTCCATCATAGTGTTTTTTGATACAGTATTTGAAACCACAATGATTGTACAAAGCCAGCACCTTTTTTATTTAAAGGCACTCACTTGTGTTTTTCTTAATAGAAATATCAGTTCACGACAATGCCAGGTTCATAGAAGTTTGTCCAGGAATAAATTCTTGAAAAATTATTTTTTCCTAGAGTGTCCATTAAGCCAGGGCAGGCACTGTGTCCCAGGACTAGTCTTCTAACATAAGATTTATAGGATGTTATAATTAACAACAGGTGGTGGGCAGCACTGCATGCACAGCAAGCAAAGTGAAAAGACTGGCAGCTCAAGAACCACTTATGAATCATCAAAGCTTTTCCCTGGATAAAATCAGTAGTAAACCTGATAGGTCTTCTGGCAGTTGTTTTGGGTTAGGCTCTTGTTGTTTGGTTTGGTTTGTTTGATTGGGTTGTTCTTTTATTCCACCACCACCACCCTTCATCCTTTTTCATATCAAATATTAGGGACCATCTGTCTATCTGTCTATTTTTACAGTTGTGTGGTTTTTCCACTTCTATGTTAACTATCAATAAAATGAGACAAATAATGCTTCCCTACTCACAGAGGACTTCTTGGGGGATTACAGACAAGTCTACACAAAATTTTGAAACTATTTTTAAGAGACATTTGTGTCTCTATTATTCCAGTTCTTTCAAACTTGTGTTCTGTACAAATAACAGAAAGAAAAAGGTTCAAAACACATACACCCTCCACTTCAATTTTAAGAAAATCTGTGCTTCAGCTTAGGGCTGAAAAAGAGGAAGACAGACCCTGAAACACATGAATTGGCAGAACAAAAATATGCCCCAAATGAGTTTTCATTTGCATAGCTAAACAAATAACTTCTTTTCCTTCAGTTATGAGAATATAAAAAGGCAAGGTATGTTGGGAAAGGCAATGACTTCGTTTAACCAAGTAAAGAAGGACATGCATCCCAAATCTACCAACACATCTAAGTTTTATGAATAATTCTCAATGTACTAACCTGATGTAATCATGATATTAATGAGTTAATTACATGTTATATTGATTATAAAGAAGGAGTACTTTAAAAAAAACACCTGTTTTGGATAACCTACCGTATATTCTGATGGAGACTAGTAAATATTTTAAACGCACTAACTGGTGAAAAGATATAAAAAGAAATATTTAAAAAGAAAAAAATATTTAAAAGAAGAAATATTTAATAGGAAAAAATCAGTATTCATATTGTAGAAGGGACTGGAGATTTTTCATGGATATCATGCTCTTCCCAAATTCCATGATTTCCTGTACAAATTACTCTTATACATTAAATTAATTTTTGCTGAAGCTGTTTTAGTGTGTTTCTCCCCTCTTTTCATCCTCCCCACCTCAAAATACACTTGAATCAGTAACCTTAAAGTTCTTAGCTCTACTATATTGGAGGGAAATTACTGTTATTCTAGATTTATGTTACCAGGTTGCCAACAGGACCACATGGTGCAATGGTGAATTTATCTTTCTTGCTGCAGAGTTTGCACTTCATTAAAATTCACACAGCCATGCTTATCTGTAGCTGAGACAAAACGTGGCCCAGGGGAACACTTGTTAATCTGGGTAATTTATCAGAGGTGATGGGAAATTTTTCCCAGTGCTCTTGATAATCTCTAGGGCATCATCCAACTGTGAAATTTTGGCCTTACTGAAGTGGAAAGCAAATTTCATCAGTAACTGGAACAGGCCAAGACATTTCTCACAAAGCACTTCACGACCTGGTGTCATCTGGCAAAGTTTCCCAGTACACTCTTTTTTCAGAGCTGGAGCAGCAGTTCAATTCTATTGGATATTTCACATACATACGTTAAAAGTCTCTTCTTTTGGCAAACATAAGCATATTTTGAGAAAGGTTTTGCACATTCTTTAGGGTGAATACCCTTTTAAAAGGCTTGAATCTATACTCAAAAAAGTCTTTTAGCTCAGTGAACTTGCAATCACATCTTCAGTAGGAAATTCTTCATTTTGCATGGGCAGGAAGAAAATAAATAAGACTGTCAAAATGCTTGAAGATTCAAGCACATAGCTTAAAACAGCCAGAAGACTTCCCTTTCTAGAGTGAGGCTAGTCTCAACGATAATTTTTTATTAGAAAAAGAAGAATCACTTCATCAGATGCTCTACTATATTGGCAGGCAATTACTATTATTCTAGATTTATGTTACCAGGTTGCCAACAGGACCACATGGTGCAATGGTGAATTTATCTTTCTTGCTGCAGAGTTTGCACTTCATTAAAATTCCGTGATTCCAATGAATGTTACTGAAAAAATAATACCTTTAAAAACAACAACAACAACAAAAAAGAAAACCCAAACCAATAGCATTTTATTGTTGTGGTTGCTAGGTACAAGTTTTCAAATTCATTTACAGTGAGAACAAACAGAAGTGTGTTGTTCTTCCTGAAGGGCTTTGGGATAGCTAAACTTCTACTGCATAAAAGTAGGAGGAAGTTTGAAGACTGAAAATACTTCCAGTTCAAAAGGAGAATCTTCCCCAACCCAAAGGAATATTTAATCATCAATCAAGTCTCCTAGAAAAAGCTCAGTGATTTAGACAAGCATTAAACAGAGCTGAAACTGACTCAGCAATTTTATTTCCCTGTAGCTCTTCCAGGTACAACTTTATTATTACTGACTGTAAATAATTAATTAACATTTATTTAATATTTTTAGCAACTATTCATTTGTTTAGTCATGGTTGTCCTAAACCCAAGATTTTTTTTCTAGATATATCAATTTAAAACAACATTATTTCAAGAGTTACTATATACAAAATAATTGAATCATGAAGAGTTACGGTATATAGGACAGAAGTTTACAGGCTGAATTTAAATTGACTGATATTTCATTTAAGTGTTGCTGCAGTCTAGAGAGCTGCTGAACAGATACTGATGGACAGATTTATTGAAGCTCACAAACAGCTGCAGGCTTCCTATTAATTTTGTTGACTGACTCCTGACTCACAGTAGGTTTGTTCTGATTAAGAACATACTGTGTTACTACTGGATGCTCTTGTTCTGAGGGTGTTGCACAAATTTCACTGTGGCGGGAGCTAAATGAAATTTTCTCAAATTACTAAACAGCATCACGAATTCTAGCATGGACTTTTCAAAAAAGTTTATTTCTCATTGTGATAACTAATACAAGATCCCCACAATCGATTCACAAAGGCCTTAACTATTTTATGAGTTTAGCAAAAGTAACTGGCTCAGCATTAATTGCAGCCTTGAAAGTTTATCCTAAACAAGTCATTGTAATGCCTCTGATCAAAAGAGAATCTTTAGAAGTAGATACTTAGAGGGATGTAGCTTCTTGATACTGCTTCTTCTAAATGAAAGTTAATGCTGGAATTTTGCTTTAGAATGAGCTATATCTCACTGGTTGAGTACATTATGAAACAAGACATTTCTGAGGTCAAGTTACCATGCATGCCAAGGTCTCCATTTCAAGTGCAGGACCTGGATGCAAGATCTGTGCCCACACTCAAGAGGTACATAACTTTCCCTGAACACTTCGACTGATCAGCAGCAGGGCCACCCACTGCTTGTATAAGTCTGAGTACAATTTGTATTTGTGTCTCAGTTCCTTTGTGTGGAAACACACTGGTGATACACTCCTTAATATAGGAGTTAGGCTGATAAACTGGTTAGTGTTTGGGAAGTAATAGCATGTTGAAGTCTGCTTAGCTCACCTCCCTGAACTCAAGGATAGAGCTATATGAATTCTGTCTTTAAAAACTTACAGTCTTGCTGTTTAAGACATCCACATTGCTTATCTAATCTGTGTATGTGTCCTGAGATGATTTAGCTTTCTCAGTCTGTGAATGGCTGGAGTTAAAGCAATGTAATACTTAACTCTGTCCCTGGTGTGAAATGTATCTCCCTGATATTTCATTTAATGTCTATGCAAGTGTACACATGCATATATATAGACTTTTCTTAATAATAATAATAATATATACATATATAAAATTATATATATATATATATA